>PVJC01010788.1:0-42963 GCA_004026665.1 Murina feae | reverse complement strand
TCATTTCAGTCAGTGTATGATTCATTTCTACTTAGTCCTTTATCATATCAGTCAGTGTATGATTCATTTCTAGTTGGTCCTTTATCATATCCTTGAGGGTCTCATTAAATTTATCGGCAGTCTCTAGCATTTTCTTGAAAAACCTAATAACCGTGGTTTTGAACTCTATATCCTGTCGTTTTCTTTCCTCCATTTCTATGCTTTGTGACCTGTTTCGTCTCCTCATTTTGGCTTCTTCCCTTTCTGATTTAGGCGATCACTGCGAGGGATTAACCTCTAAGCCACTTGGTTACGAGAGTCAGTTGTGTCTACAGTGGGAGAACTTCTGTGCTGGAGACACCCTTATGGGGCAAGAGTTGTTTCAGTGGAGCTTTTATGCTCACTGCATCTGCCCCGGGTGTGTTCCTTGAGGATCTGTTTTGTTTAGGTTAGTCCCTCTCTGGCCACTGGGTGGGGCTAGCTCCTGTATCTTTAAGGAGGTGTTGCTGCAGAAGCCTCTGACGCACTTGGGAGGGGCGGGGCCTCGGGGAGTTCGCTGGGCGGGGCGGAGCAAATAGCTATGGCGCTTCTCATCCCTGCGCTGAGAGACGCCAGGTCTCTGTGTCCCACGGTAATTGCTGCAAGCAACGCTGAGAGAAACCCGTTTTGGATTTCCTCCTGGTGCCAGTCAGTGCCCCTTCTCTGGGTGTCTGTGGGACCTCCGAAACTCGCCTGGAACTGGAGTTCAGAGTCGCTGGGGACTTGTGGCTCTCTCCGTTTTGGAAAAGAACCGCGTCCCCCGGTGCCAGCCCTTCCCCGAGCCCGTGCGCGCGCCTCTGTACCTCTGTACTTTGCTTCCGCCACTCCTCTGAGTCTCAGACTCTTCTCTGGTTGTAGGATTTTCACTCAGCCAGCCGTGCTGTGGGTGCGAGTGGTGTCCGTGTGTTCTTTTCGTGGTTTTTCTGAAATAGCTGTTCACGGCTGCATATACGGTGTCTACCCTATGCGCCATCTTGTTTCTTTTCAAGCACATGAGGCAAATTTTTTTATTAACCCATGTTTTATTTTACTGTTTAGGTTTGGTTGATGTATATAATAAAATTTATTATAAAATTACATTTAATATTTTATTCTTATTTAATGCCAAAATTAATATTATAATCATTATATATCATATACAATATTATACAAGCAATGAAAATTGAATATATTTCAACATTAAGATGTGTGGCTATGCTTCTTTAATCAAAGAATAAATAAAAAGTTCAATCATGAAAAACCTTGAATTATTGTGTGAGCCAAGACTAGTTAAGGAGTATGAAGACTACAGATCTCTCAGTTGATATGGCTGATATTTCCAATAGTGAATGAGATGCATATGACTGTGATAATAATAAAAAATCACTTTGCTGTAAAATTGCAACATGGAGAGGAAAAAATAATATTCCTATAGAGCACATTAGAAAAATAAAAATAACACAAAATAATGAACTTAAAAGAAAGAAATTATTTTAAAAGAAAGAAATGATACACACATATATAAAATAAGACAAATAGTATGAATTAGTAAATAAATACATGGAAAATCAGGTAAAACAAATACAGGGAATAGGTAAAAGTAGAAACAAACTGCAATTGTATGTATATATCCAGTTTAAAATACCAAAATTCTAAGAAAAACATTGGGAACTCTAGAAAAAAATTATTTCTTTTTAATGGGCACAAGTGAATAAAAACAAAACCTGTGGCATAATCTTACTTAGTTAATTTAGAGTCTCCATTCAAATTGTTAAAGTGCAGCTAAAAAATATACAGGTCTTGCAACACAGAAGCCCACACCTGAAACCTACACGTTCATGCTGACCCATCTCACCTCAATCAATTTAATAAATCCCTACGAAAATTACTCATCATTTAATAAATGCAATAAAATTATGGAACATTAACTTCCCAATCATGGGAGAGACCTTTAAGAAGTTTCATAATATCCGGTGATATTAAGAGTGTAAGAAAATAGATTGTTCATAATTTTTTACTTAACTTTCTGAAACACTTAAATTGCTGAAACTTTTCAAGGGAGTAGCTGGCGATATCTAGCAGCATGTAAATATGGGAGGTGGTACTCAGAGCTCCAGTCTTGCACCAGCTGCGTGGCCTGGGAAGGACTGGTCTACCTGGAAGCCATCAAACTGAGCATCCTTTGAGGAGACGGTGCCCCATGGTCATTCACACCTCTGCTCAAATGTTACCTCCTATGAAGAGGTTCATGAGGAAACCTCATAAGAGTACTCATCCCATTTCCTCCAGCACTGTGCTTCACATTCGTGCCAGTCACCCCCATCTGACATTGTTTTATAACTTTTTGTTAAGGAATTCCCTTTCTCTCCTACCCTAGAAATGTGAGCTCAAGGAGGGGAGGGACTGCTCTCTTTTTACACCATATCATCATGGTATAGAACAATGTCTGGCACATAGTAGTTGCTCAGTGAATAGTGGTTTAATAAAATGAAAACATGGATATAATATTTAAATGCATATAACTAATATAATGTCTAAATAATAGAATGACTAAGTATAACTCACATTTGTAACTAGTATCCCCCATTCCTGCCATCTATTCCTTCAAAGACTACCAGGTTCACTTGTATAAAATATTAATGGCATTATTATTCTTTTTTCCAAGAACAACCCCGGTACTTTTATTTTCGTTTGTTTTTTTTTTGATTATTGTGGTTTATAATGCTTTGGGAGGAAATTCACATTCCTCGAGGACTCCCACCATATTGATTAGTATTAGTCTTCAAACTGAAATGGCTTTGCTTCATCCATGAATTAAGACTTAATATCTCAACAGTGGACACTCTGAAGTAACTACAGATCTCACAGAGAGATCTTTGGTTCTTCTGAATAGCCAGACAATACAGAAGTACAGTGATAGCTAAAAGTCCAGTTAGCAAATTAGACTCTTATGATTTTGCAATCATATAATCATACTTTCATAGCGAGAGTAGTCAAAGCATTGATAACTCACCATGTTTAAATTTCTTCCTTTGAAGATGCATGACAGTTATTAACTACATAATCATGTATATAATCCTAAATTATATATTTAACATTCTAAACATATATATTCAGATATATTCTTGCTAAACCAACTAATGTACTTAAATAGGTGAAATATTTTTATGTTTCAATTTTCAAGTAATTAATTCTTCAAATATAACAGTATTTGGAAAGCACAGTAAGAAATCTCCAGTTGTTATTATTAATTGACTGGAGTCCGGGCACATGAAATTCATGCATGGGTAAGGTCCCTAGGCCTGGCTTGCAATCAGGGCCAATGTCCCCCAGCTGCTGGCAGCCAGCCCTGTACCCTGCCACCACTGCCACAGGTCACCCTCTGTGTACGGGATGACTGGCGGGGTGACCAGGGCCCCGGAGCCTCCCACATCCATCGCCACCCATCCCTGGTTCCCAGTTCCCCATTAGACGATTGGAGCCTAGTGGCTAGGGGGAGGATCCAAGAGGTTGGCCCTTCCCACCACTCGCTGGCCCTGCCCCCCACCACCATTGCTTGCCCTCTGTGTGTGGGGCGACCAGCAGGGCAATCTGGCCCCTGCCACCACCCATGTCTGCCATCAACCAACCCTGGTTCCCCATTCCCCATTGGGTGATCAGGCCTGCAGGCTGGGGGCAGCTCCTGCATTGAGAATCTGCCCCCTGGTGGTCAGTGTGTGTCATAGCTGACCAATCATTCAGCCATCCAATTTGCATATTACACTTTTATATACATAGATAGATGACTGGCCTAACCCAACTCCTTCATGAAGATAGAACTTACTTCACTTTTAATAAGATGTTTATAAGGTAGTTTTGAATTGCATAGTTCTCAATAGTTTTGTTTTAGATACCTGTGCTGTCTCCAGTACTATGTATACACATTTAAAACTATAAAATTTTTCAAAAATATATTTTTATTGCTTTCAGAGAGGAAGGGAGAAGATGAGAGAGATATAAATATCAATGATAAGAGAAAATCATCGATTGACTGCCTTCTGCATGCCCACGCTGGGGATTGAGCCCACAACCTGGGCCAGGAATAGAACTATGATTTCCTGGTTCATAGGTCAACGCTCAACCACTTAGCCATTCTGGCCAGGCTAAAACTATAAAACTTTTTAATATCTATTCATTTTTAAATGTAAAATTTATAATAAAACACAGATACATAAATACATATAGCTATAGGTATATGGACATATACATATATGATAGATCTTTTATCTATACTTTCATATATTCTCCAAAGTAGGGAAATAATTACAATGTATATATAATGGGGATAATTACAATTTTGTCATTTAAACATTCCTTTCTTCTTTCTTCACGCATCTGAATATCGTGTAACTTTATATTAGTAATATAACTTCTAATACAGTACAATTTCCCTAATTTACCTGAGGGTTGGGATTATCTGGAGTACTTAATAAATGTTCTCATTATTTAATCCTAATTCTTATCAACAGAATCAAAATCTTATGAAGGTGAGGGGCTGGGACAAGTGTCATCATCAAACAATTAGGTAAACCCACTGTTCCTAAATGGAATGTGGCTTTACAGACACCTCAAATATTACCCAGCATGAAGTAGGAAGCAAACATATTTTAAATAGATTATTAAATGGTCCTATATTAGTTTTCTAGGGTTGCCATGACAAATTACTTTCAACTGAGTGAGGTAAACAACAGAAATTTTTAGCTTAAAATTCTGAAGGCTGGAAGTTCAAGATCAGGTGTTAGCAGGTTTGGTTCCTTCTCAGGCTGTGAAGGAAGGGTCTGCTGAAGGTCTTTGTCCTTGTTCTGTAGATGTTGTGTGTTTTTTCCTCCCTATGACTCTTTACATCTTCCCTCTATTAATGTCTGTATCCAAAATTTTCTTCTTCTAAGTGCACAAACCCTATTGGAACGGGACCCACCCGGTGACCTCCTTTTAACTGAATATCTCTGTAAAGACCCAATGGCAAATAAGATCACATTCTGAGGTACTGGGGGTTGGGACCCCAACACAGGAATTTGGAGAAGATGCAATTCAATTCATTACAAGTTCAATGGCAAATATTTACTTCCTAATATCACACATACACATTTAACTTAATAACTATTAATAGGCATATAGTCATTTTTCATTTCTCTCTAACCTTTCTTCCTTCTACTATCATGAAAGAATCATACAGCTCTAGAGGCCCAGTGTGATCACGTTTAATGTTTTCAGACACGTTCTAGGCGAAGAAGCATAAAATCTGTACTGTTTAATCTCAGAGAGAAATTGGTTCGTTGTTACTGCCAAAACTTCAGAGTTGGGATAATTCCTCAAAGCCCGGCAGCAGTTCTCCTTTCCCTTTTGACATACATAAGTGAGAAGAAAGTCTGCACATCTCTTTTTTCCCCCCTAAGACAAGAGAATAAAATCTGCTGGTTAACCCTGGCAGAGGTGAGAAGATCAAAGACCAGGTAAGGCCTTCTGGCAGAAAATCTTTTGTCCTGGTGAATAATTAATGAGCACCCCAGTGCACAGCCTGCTGCTTCTGAGCATCCAGCCCCACATGCGAGGGGATACAAATCTCAAGATGTAAACGGATTCTTACTTTACAAGCAAACACCTTCAGAATCTGAGTTTAGATTCTGAAGTTCGAGCCTATGTAATTAAAAATCTTGGGATTCTGAGGGCATAGGCAACAATCATTTTCTTAATTTGAATGGATGTTTATTATGGATACTTTAAAAATGTTTACTCTTATCTCCCTTTGTTTTTTTCTACTTTGTGAATAATTGATACAATTATTCCTCTGAATGCTTAAGATCTGATCATGGTTCTCAGATTATTTGACAGCTGTGAAGGTATCTCCATATTTAAGCTATGGAATCTAGAATGTTCCTGAGCCCCCAGCATCCTTGTTCTTTGTTCCTCCACTGTATTTTACAGGCAAAACCCTAATTCTTGTTTTATCCAGTATCCTGCTATTCTTCATCTAGATCAGAACAACTAAATTTGGAGAAAAACACACAATTGTGGTAACTGTTCTTACTTTAAATTCATCTCCCTGGGTAGACCATTAAAGCTACCTAAAATCCAACTAAATTTCCCTAATCAGAGGAGAGCAACCTACATGTTTTCTCTTGTCAAGCATAGGATGCACTCTTCCTCTGCTCACCTGATGACGGTTAGACACATTTTTGCACTCCATTATGCCCTGCTGGGGACTACTGCAGCTCCCACTGATTTTCTTGTTTTTCTCATTGTAGGTTTCATGATTGATGGCCTTCAGCTTCCAGTGAACTGCCTCACCCAGTTTCCAGTGACTGCCTATACTTGGCCCCACCAGTCACTCTGACTGACCTTTACAAGAGACATGAACATCTCGCTCCTCCTAGTTGTGCCACTGATGTCGTTTTAGCCTTACCCCTTCTGCTAGCAGATGCAACAACACATTTATAATTCTTGACCTCTTTTGGCCTCGTGCATTCCTCCTTCAGCGACCATGACAACAACCTTTCTCTTTATTTTCTAGAAAAATAGAAAGCATTCCAAATAAAAATTGCACACATTGTCGCAACACCCCATCTACAACTCCCTGTATATGCCTATGTATATGCATGTCTGTATCTTGCTTTCTATTGACATGGAAGACCTTTACATGCACTTCTCTTAAGCCTAACAACTTCCTCCCTCTTTTTTGTGTATGAGATCTTATATCCTCCCTCCTACTCATACAACCTACTCTTACAACCATCTTCCGTATTTGTGTCATAATTATTTCATTTAGCTCCTACTGAATCACCATCAGAGATATAGAAGTACAATATTTTGTAATACTATATTCTACCTTAAAACAAACAGAATATTTCCTGGATCCCACATTCCTCTCCCCATAAAAGGCCATGTCTCCTGCAATTTTAGATAAAACTACTAAGGAAGGGCGAATCTTCATCTTCTCTCTCCAATTCATCTTTTGTCATTTTCTCTGGAATGAATTCCAAATAAGATTTTATCCCCATTCTTTCAGGTCAGGCCCTGTTTAAGGTCATCAATGACTTCACATCCCAAGAGGTCTCAGTCATGACCTTGCTCCAGGAGCACCGGACAATCAATCCTGCCTTATCTTCTGAAGCACTGTCTCTATTTAGATTCTAGGGTATTCCTGTTCAGAGTGTCAATATCTTGATTTTTTCTTCAACTTTGTGGATTGTACCATGTTATATTTTATTTTGCTAGCTATGATATAGAAAAAATCGTTCTGACACCTGGTAAGAAAGATTTTATTCAAGACTATAGCCAGAGAGGTATTGAAATAAAGGAGAAAGACTGTGCTCAACTCTAAATACAGCAAAGAGAGCTGGGGGTTCTAGCTAAAGGGCAGAGTAAGGAGGTCAGTGGGTGGAAAGTTATTAAAGGTGACATTGAGGTTTCTCAATTACAGATGGAGCTATAAAAAAAGGAACTGGAAATTATTCTTGCTAAGGCTGGGCTCAACAGGCCGAAGATAGATTCCGAACCTGAGTAAAGGTGGGTCAAGGGCAGAATCTTTGTCAAATCCAAATTTTCGCCAGGTTCTGAATGTTAAGATGCCTCCGCACTTAGTCTTAGGGCATTTTCTGTCTCCATCTGTACTTACCTCCTAGGAGATTTTATGCAGGACGATGGCTTTAAATAACACCTACATTTTTAATTTTAATTTTGTTTAGTTTCTACCCTGAATATTTCCCCTAAATTCAGACAGAACTATGTCAATAGCTACTAGACAGCACACTTGGATTACTTTCATGAACTTACATCTCAACACTTTCAAAATCTAACCCTTGATCTTCTCCACCAAATGAGCTTCTCTGCTTGCAGTATTTCTTACCTCAATAAATCACACTAAATTGTAGTTATCCTTGATACTTCTCATTATATCATTCCTATATCCATTCTAGCAAAGCTTTGTGACTTCAATCTTCAAAATAGATCCCAAAATTTTCCACATCCAGCAACATAATCTAGGTTCATAATACCTTCAACCCCTGTGTAGACTATTACACTAGCCTCCACTAAGACCTCTGGTTCCCACACTTGTCTTCTTATACTATATTTTTAATTCAGAAACCAGAATCATCCTTTTATAATGGATGCCTTCCAGTGACTTTCCATTTCAGAAGGAACTTTGCAAAAAAAATCCAAGCTTATTGCCATACTTCTGAGGCCCTACAAGATCTGTCCTTGGGATTCTGCTCTATCCTGACCCTCCTCTTGAATCTTTTCTCCCATTCTTACTGTTCTCAAGACACAATGGCTGGTGATCTGTGAACACCCAGGCCTATACCTACGCTTTTGCACTGGATAGTCCCTCTTCCAAACATTGTCCCTTAATTTGGGATATGACATATTTCCTCATTTAACTCACATACCTGTTCACATATAAATTTATTCGAGAAGCCTTCCAGCTCAGCTGGCATGGCTCAGTGGTTGAGGGTGGACCTAGAAACCAGGATGCCATGCTTCAATTCACAGTCAGGGCACATGCCTGGGTTGTGGGCTCCATCCCCAGTAGGGGGCGTGCAGGAGGCAGCCCAGTCACAATTCTCTCTCATCGGTGATGTTTCTGTCTCTCTCCTTCTCCCTTCCTCTCTGAGATCAATAAAAATGGATATTTTTTTTAAAGCCTTCAAAATTCTTTATGTAAATGATCCACATCCTGATCCATTACTGTTTATGTACTTACCCTGACCTACATAGCAATTAGCATCTGTTAACATACACTACATTTATTGAATATTACTTGCCTACTTCTACTATAATAAAATTATAAGAAGCATTTTGCCTTTTCTTTTTACTGATATGTTTCAACACTTTATACTTTTCATGGTAAGTGTTAAATACATATTTATTGAGTGAATGAAAGTACACAGTGTCCATCTAAGTGTAATACTTTTAATTTTAGAAAGAAGCACAGGGAAAAAAATCTTAATGGATGATGATCTAGAAGAAATGTTATTAAAATTGGGGAGAGAGGAATATTAAAAGTTTGCCATATACATGTACGTGTATGTGTGTGTATGTGTGTGTATACACACTGAGTGGCCAGATTATTATGACCACCTGACCACCTAGTTTATAGGCAAATTAGCCGCACATTCATCGTATGGGATTCGGAAGCAGAAGGCCTGTTTGCTGTCTGCAGTTACCAAGATAAAACATCTCAAATTCTCACAGAAACACAAGGGTTGGATGGTCGAGCATTGGAAAAAAGTCATGTGGTTCGATGAATCATGTTTCCAGTTGTATCGTGCAGATGGCAGAGTGAGAATTTAGCGGAAACAGCATGAAAGCATGCATCCACATGCATGAGTACAACCATTCAAGCTGGTGGAAACAGTGTTATAGTTTGGGGCATGTTTACTTGCCGTGATTGGGGCCCTTTAATTCGTGTGGAACAACGTCTGAATAGCAAAACATACCTAAGTATCGTTGCTGATCAAGTTCATCCCAGCATGTTGATGGCAAATCCCAATGGAGATGGCTTCTTCCAATAAGACAATGCGCCATGCCACGGTGCACGTATTGTGCAGGAGTGGGTTCAAGAACATGAGGGAGACTTTACCTTGCTTAGATGCCCCCCACAATCACCAGATCTCAATCCAATTGAGCATTTGTGAGACAAAGTTAAAAGACCCATCAGGCAGCTGATACCACAACCTTCAAATCTCTCAGAACTAGACAGTGCTATTCATTAGGCATGGTGTCAGATTCCTCACATCACCTTTCAACATTTCTTGGAGTCAATGCTACAAAGAATCGCAGTAGTATTGAAGGCAAAAGGTGACCCAACGAAGTACTGATGGTGGTCATAATAATCTGGCCACTCAGTGTGTGTGTGTGTGTGTGTGTGTGTGTGTCCTATATAATAAAAAAGTAATATGCAAATTGACCCTCACAGCAGAACAAGTGGGAATGACTCATCATTATAACACACACTGACCACCAGAGGTCAGATACTCAATGCAGGAGCTGCCCCCTGGTAGTCAGTGCACTCCCACAGGGGGAGCTCTGTTCAGCCACAAGCCAGGCTGCCAGCTGCCAGCACAGAGGTGATGGCGGGAACCTCTCCCACCTTCTCAGCAGCACTAAGGATATCCGACTGCAGCTTAGGTCTGCTCCCTGCTGACAAGTGGACATCCCCTGAGGCTCCCAGGCTGCCAGAGAGATGTTTGACTCCCAGCTTAAGTCTGATCCCCTGGGGAGTGGGCCTAAGCCAGCAGGTGAACATCCCCCGAGGGGTCCCAGACTGTGAGAGGATACAGGCCTGGCTGAGGGACCCCCCCCCCAGAGCGCACAAATTTTTGTGCACTGGGCCTCTAGTGTGTGTGTATGTGTGTGCGTGCACACGCACGTGTGTCTACTCTAATAAAAGAGTAATATTGAAATTAACCGTCTCTCTGACATACCTAAGCCACGCCCACCAGCCAAGCCATGCCCACCAGCCAATCAGAGTGGATGTATGCAAATTAACTCAGCCAACATGCAGGCTAGCGGCCACGGAAGTGGGTGCAGTACAGGTGGTGGGGCAGGCGGGGTGGGTAGCAGGCCATGGGGTGAGCAGATGCCAGCAGGTGCACATCTCCCAAGGGGTCCTAGACTGTGAGAGGGCACAGGCCGGGCTGAGGAACCCTCCCCCAGTGCACAAATTATTATGCACTGGGCTCCATATATATATATATATTTAAATTTTTAAAATGATTTCAGAGAGGAAGAGAGAGGGAGAAGGAGAGAAAAGCATCAATAATGAGAGAAAAATCGTTGATCAGCTATGTCCTGCATTTCCCCTCCTGGGGATTGAATCTGAATCTGCATCCCCCCTACTGGGGATATTCTCTGACCACAGATGGAACTGTGACCTCCTGGGTCGTAGGTGGACACTCAGCTACTGAGCCAAGCAGGACAGGCTCTTTTAAACTCTTCTTTCATCTTTCCCCAAATCCTTTATTCCAAAACTAAAAAATTGTATTTTAATATTTAAAGACATATATTGTAGTTAAAAAAATCAGGAATGAAATATTTGCTAAGAAACAACACATTCTAAATGTAAATTTCAGATCACTTTTAAATACCACAAGCTGTATTGGCTGTGATTTACCTGGTCTAGCAAAAATAACATTTTATAAATCACACAGGATTTCCTGGAGATTATTTTTCCTCTGAGCCATTAATATACCAATGAAAAATAGTAATGAAAAAACTGCCTTCCATCTAAATGTTAAATCCTTAGGTTTATATTACATGAAAACATTAATCACTCACCTGAATAATTACTTTTAAAATTATGCCTATTTTCACATAAACATTCTACTTGTCTATCTCTATAGACATTAAGGAAAAATGAAGTTGATTTATTATACATTTAGTGGTCTATCTTCTGTCTACCTACCAGTTTGAAAATTCTGCTTTTTTTTTTTTTTTTACTGCATTGTTAATTTCCATATGATTCTGAATCTATAATGGACAAATAATGCATGCATATCAGAATTCTATAAATTATAATTTTCATTTTATAAGTGGCATGATTTGGATACCTTAAAGACAATTAGAAATTTGAGTTTAGGGTGCAAATTAAATAAGGTAATTTACCATTTATTAAATGGTATGTTTCATAGTATAATTAAATTGCTATTAGAAAATTATTAATCCAAAGTGACATGAAATTCATAACTTCAAAAATGTATCGGCTTCACACATTTTGTATTTAATTGGGGGTCTTCTCATTTCCCTCACACATTTAATAAGTCAGTAACACTGCCAATGGTACCTGTGAAATTTATCTCAGTCACACACACCCCCTCTTGCACTCCTGCTGCCCTTCTCATTCCCTAACCACACTTAGTAACACTGCAAATTTTCTAAATAAGATCGCATCACTGTGACTATGAAAGACACTTTCAGCCCAAGTTGTGGAGTGGGTCATATTACACACCAAGAGAGATTTGCTATTTTTTTTTGTAATGTGTTTCTGATGAGAGAAAAATGCAATATCAAGTCAAATATTATTTGAAAATTGTAAAGTAAAACCAAAATTTTCATTAGTATTTGTATTTTAAATACTGAAGTCAAGGAATAATTTTCGATCAACTTTGTTCATTCAAGTAAATGATGTTAAAAGCACATATATTATAATAGTACATTGACTTCTGTTCTCTGAGCCTAAAATACTTGCTGTGCTTTAACTGTGTAATTACGAGAAGGACAGTGCTGATGGAAAAAAGAAAGCACCATTTGTTGTTAGCTATGGTTTTAAAATCACAAAGCACATCCACTTACGAATATAATTAAATCTTATATATCATAAAATTTTTCTGGATGTTAATTCCCTTTTTCTGAAAATGCTAATGCACAGATACCATAATTTGTATAATTTTGAAAGGTCTTTTCGAATGTAATTGAAGGATGAAAATGGAGGAAAAGCTTTCTGTCTGTTCTTAGTCATAAAGAACGATACTTTCTTAATTTATTAATATTTCAAGGAGTTCTAGCATGTTTACGTTCTAGGTTCTTTCTATCCATTGAGTGATTTGAAGCCCCTGATGTACATGAAAAAGACAAGCAACCAATACGCAATAGGCCCAGATTTCAAACCTCAGGGCCTGGGAGATCATGTGATCCCGGGTGTTTCCCAAGAAAGTGTTTACACTGAAATGTTCTTTTGTTTCAACTAAAACCTCGGAATGTAATAAACTTTGTTTTGAACACAATCTTCACAACCTGCCCATGATTTATTCTGCCTGTTATTTTAATGACTGACTTGTCATCCTCTACCACCTACACTGACTTTTAGTAGAGAAATGGCTTTACCTGAACAACGCTGGGTTGAACTTCAGGGGCTCACTTATAAGTAGATGCGTTTCAATGAATCCCTGTGCTGGTTTCCATGGGCATCACGGAGTCCTCAGATGTGGAGGGCTGACTGCAGTTAATTAGCACTCTCTAAAATGACAGCTTTCTATGCCTCCCTTTCTTGTTTATATACTTACACATTCTCTCTCCCATTATGCCATGGGATTAGATGTGTTTCCTTTCATCTTTCTGTTCTTAATGAACACTTTCAGGCAGACTGTAGTGAATGTTTGTTCGATATGTTTTAATGCACAAGAACAAACAAAACTCCCCAAAACGTGTATTAACCTGCTAGTAAGTGCTCAGGACGATGCTGATTATTTCATATAAAATAGTAAGCCAAGGGCATATGTTCTCTGAGCTAGTGGAGCTAACTGTTCAGTAGACCAGGCAGGCACTGAAGAAGGGAAGACACAAATAACAGCCCATGTTGCAGAGACCCGATGTACAGAGAAAGAATGTCCACAGTGAGGTCATGCCAGGTTGGCCTCTCTGGGGAAAGACATGTCTGGGGTGAAGGAAAGCCCGTCAGTGTGCTGACCTAAATAGCCTGGCTGGCATTGCTCAGTGGTTGAGCACTGACCTAGGAACCAGGACAGCGGTTCTCAACTTGTGGGTCGTGACCCCTTGGGGGTCGAACGACCCTTTCACAGGGGTCGCCTAAATACATCCTGCATATCAGATATTTACATTACAATTCATAACAGTAGCAAAATTACAGTTATGAAGTAGCAACGAAAATAATTTTATGATTGGGGTCACCACAACATGAGGAGCTGTATTAAAAGGTTGCAGCATTAGGAAGGTTGGGAACCACTAAACCAGGAGGTCATGGTTCGATTCCCAGTCAGAGCACATGCCAGGGTTGGGGGCTCGATCTCCAGTATGGGACATGCAAGAGGCAGCTGATTAATAATTCTCTCTCATCACTGATATTTCTATCTCACTCTCCCTTCCTCTCAGAAATTAATAAAAATTTGTATTTAAAAAGATTAATGAACTAATGTTCTGAATAGAGACTTCCTGAGTTTACCTTAAAGGTTATTGAGCTGACTGTAAACATTTAAGATGGCAACTAGGTAGGTATCCATTTGTTGCAAAATAGAAAACGACATGTCTCATATAAGAAATTGAAAGTCACATTTCTATAAAAATTTTAACAATTCACTAAAATGTTAAAGATTTATATCTGAAATGAGAGCGTTCGCATTCAATTTTAAGTCCTCTGGTTTACTGACATCCATGTAATTAAAAGAAAACTAAAATATGTTCACTCTGCAAAAATAAAATAAAATTATATGGCAAACATTTAAAATTCTATCTCCTATGAATCTCCTTGAATAGCCTCAGGAAAAAATTACTAATTCCTCTATGACTTTATTTTCAAGTAGCTGCAAAGAATAATCTTAGCTTTTACTTAAAATATAATGTAGATCATTCTATCCATCTGGACAATTAAAAAACTATGTCAGAACCTTGAATTTGGACCAAATTTAGCACAAACTATATTTTTCTTAATTATTGTTCTCCCTGACAGATCATCTACACAAATTAGATTTATGCAAAAGTGGACACTTCAAAGTGATCTTTCTGCTTTGTCTTGTCATTATTTCTATGACATTAGACTTCCTTCTGGAAATAAAATCGTCCTTTTGCACTTGACAATTTCACCAAGCACCTTTCGATTCACGAAGTACAATCACAAAGGACATTTAAAATAAATGCTGGAGTTAATCTTACCAGTTATGCCTACAGTGACTAAGCTTAAAGCCAACGAAACTGAACACAGGACTTTGGTGCAGAGTTCCACGGAGAACGCCCATGTGCCAGCTGGGCAGGCGTGAGTGGCCTGAGAGCCACTATGCAGATCTGAGGTTCCTTTTATTCCTTCTTTCTAATTACTACAGAATTTTTAAAGTAATGAATATTTTCCAGAAAAAGATCATTTATGGCATATTTCCTTCAGATTTTTTATTAAGATACATTATTGTTTAATCTTTGTTGGTCATTCATTATTCTAAAATTCAAGCTGTTTTACTTTGTAGGTAACATCACCTGCTATTTTTCATGTTTATATGTGGTTGCTGTTTTCAGTCTATTTAAATCCACTAATTCCTATAATGAAATAATAAAATAAGTGAAACTCAATGAAGTTCATACAAGTTTCATAAACAACAGATCCTATATAATAAAACCCTAATATGCAAATCAACCAAAGGGCGGAACTGGTGGTCACTATGACACCCACTGACCACCAAGGGGCAGACGCTCAATGCAAGAGCTGTCCCGTGATGGGCAGTGTGCTCCCTCCATTAGCCAGAAGCCTGGCTCACAGCTGGTGAGTGCAGCAGCAGTGGCAGGAGCCTCTCCTGCCTCCACTGCAGGCAGGCAGTAAGAAGTGAGGGGTCTAAGACTGCAAGAGGGTGCAGGCCAGGCTGAGGGAACCCCTCCCCCCCCACAGTGCATGCATTTTGTGCACTGGGCTTCTAGTTACCTATAAAACTTGAAGTATACTGGGACAATGATTACTTGAAAAAAGAATGCATGAAACAAAAAATGATAGAACATAACTGAGAATACTAACTTCATGGATATGTACTAAGCTTTCATATTACAGATCAGAAAACCAATTTCTGAAAGAACCAGGTTCCCTGACTCACACTCCAGGGGACTTCCTCATGCATTTGATGAAGAGATTATTCTCTCTTGACCACTGTCTGTAAAGTAGCTCACAGCATACTTGACATGTTAGCTGATAACTGCCTCTCCTGACTAAACCTTGTCTAGATTTAAGGTTAAAAAACAGCAACAACAACAAAACATCCTAAGCCCTGGCCGGCATGGATCAGTTACTTTCGCTTCTTCCCAGGCACTGAAAAGTTGCCTGTTTGACTCCAGGTCAGAGCATATGCCTGGGTTGCAGTGTCAATCCCACCACAGTGGGGTGCAAGTGGTAGCCAATAGGTGTTTCTCTCTCTGTGTGTGTCCTGTCCTCTCTCGAAAACCAATAAAAATATTTCATACAAAAGAGATCTCCAGTTTTACTCCAAATAAGTATGCTTTTCTACAGGCCTTTATGTGGAACAAAACTAGTTAAAACCAGAGGAAAACATTCTTAAAAGCAAACCACATATTCCAACTTTATTCCTTATGTAATTTAATCCATTCCTTCTTATAAAATCACCTGTAACAAACAATATTTTTTTCATATTTCACAAAAAGTTTTACTAATACATAGTCTAGGCAAAATTTCAGTACATTATTATTCAAGTTTAATTTTGTCAGCATGAGTGACTCTTATAATTTGTTCCTTATCAGGCTATTAAATTCCATTCCTCTGAATATTTTTTCCTTTACTCCCTGTCGTATGTCAAACTTATACAGCATCATCAAATTTCTACCAAGGTGATAAATATGATTGTGTCAGAGATTTTCCCAACAAATGCCATTCACCTTGGGAGATGATAAATTGATACATGCCCATCATAAAATGTCCAAACTAATGCAATCAATTCATCCATATGGCCAGCGTGTTCTTTCAGTAATGGACACCCTCTGACAATTTAATGCTTCATTTGCTTAGCTGGTACTTCATTCCACTTTCTTAAAAAATTATCTAGTGACTTTCAGGGGTTTATAAGAAGACACTCATACATATCTCATGTCCAAGTATCGCCCTTTCTCTTATCCTTTTTCCTTTGAAGGTATAAACATTTTAAAGTTGATCACTGTAGTTAGAAATGGAAATATAGGTTTTGTAAAAAAAATTTTTGAAAAAATTAACTATTAATTAAGAATATGACATGTCAAAACATTTGCCTAATCAAGCCATTCTTTCAAGGACAGGAGGAGACATGCATAGAATATATGACAGTATTGCTGCCTCAACTTTCTTACAATCTAGTAAGAAATGAAGCTTATATAAACCAAGAAGTGTACATGCACATTTGTTTATTCCTCAATGACTGTTTGCTGAACACTCATTCTGTGCGAGGAGCTGTTTGAGGTACTAGGACTCCAGCAGTAGACATGGTTACTACTCTCAAGAAAACGACTTCTTATTGATGCACGACAAAACTACAAAGCAAAAACAACGTTAAGGAAATAGATGGTTGCTGGGATTGCGGCTCTCAAAGTGCATGGTGGGAAAGACTTATGAGATGACAACAAAGCAGAGCCCTACATGTAATGAGGCAACAAGCTCCAGTAACCTCTGCTGGGAAATCAACAGCAGAGGAACAGCAATGCGGACCCCTCCGGCAGATTTAATCTGGCCCATTTCGATATAGAAAGTGAGAATGAGTGCATGACAGCAGAAGTTTTCGGGTCATATAAGGCTGGGAACTCCAAATTCAGAAACAAACTTTGATCAACACTAAGGAATTACTTATGTAAGTCATGATTTACCCAAAGAAAGGATAGGGTAGAATGTTGCTACACTTAAAAATTTGGAGAAATATATTGAAAACTCAAGAAAATTGCAGATCAAAATATTGCATGTTATCCATCATATTTCATATAATAGACATGCCTGGTCATATACAATGTCAATTGGTTTCAATAACTGATTTTGGTACAACATCCATCACTGTAAAGTGTTAATGGCAACAGCAATAATCATGTAATATATTCTAGAGGTGGGAATAATGTGACGCTGAAGAAAGTGCTTTGCAACAAAAAGAAACGGGCCAATGCAGTGTTCTGATTTAACATGATTTGACATACCTGATCCAGAAGAGTATCGAACCTGACAGCTAGGTAAGACTTCAAACAAAACCTGACAGTACTCTGTCTGCTTTTCCTTCCTTCCTTTTAAATTATGCAGTAAAAGTTATTTAATCATTAAATCCTAAGTACGAGGCCTTTTATGTCACATACAGCACACAGATAAATGTTGATTTAATTGGAGACAATGCACCTTACCATCAGTTCGATGCTTTCACTTTTCCACTGTACAAACTATATAAATAATAAAGATTTTAATTTACAATTTACAATATTTGTAAAGAAAATCAAGTAACTACAACTGTATGACCTACATCTTTTATTTTTCCCATTCTGGTGCTTTGATACATTGGGTCCTTGCTGACCCTGGAAGAGATGCTCCTCATAGAGTAAGCTAATTTCTAAAAATAGCCAACCGGCAGGAAGTAAGCTTCACATGTAAGCCAACCAATCAGACCGCATACCAACAACTACCTTCTTTATGGAGCTCTGCAGTTCTGAGCCATTTCCTCGGGTCCCAGACAATTCAACACAGCCCCTGTGATTCAAACCCATGGAAATTATTCAAAGTAGCCTCTCCTACACCTGATCCCCTGCCTCACTCACTCCTTCCTGGGGAAGTTACAGCAAGAATCCATACAGGTTCCTGCCCACATTTCCCTCAACCTCCTGACTAACCCTGGTGCTTCTCCACATGGCCCTGCATGCTGGGTCAGGACTCCTCTTTCCAGGGAACTGTGGAATATCATATTATTATTTGATATTCTTTGAGTCTGCCTATTGAGATACAAAAGTTATAATTGTAAATTATATGTTCACTGAATACAACCAGCACAATCAAATGGTCGAAATAATAATGACAAATATATTGCTTTTACTTGACAGTCATGTCTTGAAGACATGTTTGTATGTCTTACCCCATACAAATAGGGTTTGTATGTTAAACCCTATTTTATTGTTTGGTTAATCCTCACCGGAGGATATTTTTCCATTGATTTTTAGAGAGACTGGAAGCGAGGGAGAGAGACAGAGAGGGATAAACACCTATGTGAGAGAAACAAAAATAATGGTTGCCTCTCACACGGCCTCAGCTGCCCTTGAGCAGAATCGAACCCAGATCCTTCAGTCCTTGGGCAAAGGCTCTACCCACTGAGCCAAACTGGCTAGAGTCGAGCTAAACAGATCTCATTTTAAAACAGCATTCTATTTATTATTATTCTTTATTGATTAAAGTATTACATGGAGTCTCCTTTTCCCCCCATTGACCTCTTCCTGAACACTCCCACCCCAGCACATGTCCTCATCCCCCTCGTGTCTGTGTCCACTGGTTATGCTCATATGCAGGCACACACGTCCATTGGTTGATCTCTTACCCCCATTCCCCTCTTCCCCTGCCTTCCCTCTGAGGTTGGATGGTCTGTTCCATGCTTCTCTGTCTATGGATCTACTTTTGTTCATCATTTTATGTTTTTCATTATATTCCACAAACGAGTGAGATCCTGTGATATTTATCTTTCTCCGACTTGCTTGTGAGTCAGTCACAGCATTCGTTTTATAAAATTAAATCTTAAAAAAAGGTCATTTGATAATTTTTCCATATAATATTCATTTTGGCATATAATATTAGAATTAAAATGACCTTTCTACTATTGGCATAATTGTAGTTATAATTTGGATAATGAAGTTCTGGCCGCAAAAATAATTTCTGGTTTAAACACTAAGCTGCACTTTTACAGTTGCCCATGTAATGACTAGATTTTTAGACTACTTCACAATGCTGTGTGCATGAAACCCTTTGGCATACACATATGTCAAATCCTAATTTCATATTATTATTTGATATTCTTTGAGTCTGCCTATTGAGATACAAAAGTTATAATTGTAAATTATATTCTCACTGAACACAACCAGCACAATCAAATGGCTGAAATAATAATGACAAATATATTGCTTTTACTTTATTTTAATTATACCTGGAGAACACTTTAAACCATAAAATATGCCTATTTTTGATATTATAATGTACGCTCGTTACTCACAGGAAAATGTACACTGTTGATGTGAAGTAACACTTGGCTGAAATAAGGAAAAATTTGTATTCTATAAAATTACTATTTATTCCTTCACAGCATTGGGTCGCACCCCTTCCCTATGGATCCCCCTTGTGCTGCCCAGATGCAAAGCAATCCATTTGGTTGTGTTTCACAGAGCACAGCTTTCTCCCTCTTGACCTGGACAGTTATGGGTTAATCAAACCAAGAAATTCCTGCCTGACAAGACATCTCATACTAGGTAGGATAAGATCAGGAAACAGGAGCACTGAGAAGTAATAAGTGCTGATAAATATCTACTGTGCAGAAGATTCCATAAAGACAGGAAATCCACAGACAGGAAGGTGTCAAATAGGACCCTTGGCAGATTCCTCGACTTTGGAATGTCCTTAATCAGCAATCATTAAAAATGTGCATGAGTCTAGTTTGCCAAGTTTTTCTCTACTAAAACATAAGCGTTTAACATAAACCTCACACGACTACTAGCTGCTATCAACATGATTTTCTCTCTATGTGAAGTATGGTGTTTTTTTAGAAAAAAATTAGGAATGGCATAATGTTAGTCCCTTTGATTACTGAAACTTGCAAGTGTTTGTTTTATTTGTGTGTGTGTCATGTGTTTAATTCAAAATTCATCACAGACAAGCAAGAGAACGTTTGGAGTGTGTTTATGGAGCTGAAGAGCAGTAACCCTGATTTTTAAAAATGTTTTTGGTCAGGCCTCTTTCAGCTTGAAATACACTCCTCATCACTTTATTATGAATGACATTTAGCAATATGAGGTTTAACAAAGCTAAGCAATGTCTCAAATATATTTCCACATTTTCACTTAAACTCTGCCTACTTGGTAAATGTCTCTGCTGTCCTATTAACCAGTTATACATTAATTCATGTGATTTTTGCAGCATTTAAACCACGCTAGTCACGGGCACCACTAGCCTCCTTTTTGTTTCCATTTTCTGAGGTTTTGTTTTTTTAAATGTGTTGGGGCAACATTGGTTAAAAAAAATTGTATAGGTTTTGTATAAAAGCAGTGAACACACTGTCATAATCTGTACTGTGAGCCAGAGAGGTGGTCGGCCCTGCTCACTCCTGCTTTCCTCTCCTGCATCTGAAACTACCTGGAGTCCATTTCCATAGACAGACCATCGTCATGACTTCCAGAAGTTCATGGGGATTGCGTATTAGGGTTTTGTTTGTTTGTTTGTTTGTTTGGTTTGTTTGGTTTAGGAATGTTAGCACAAAGAATCACAGGATGATATTAGGCTCCTGTCCATCCCTTGGACTGTATGTCCCCATTCACTAACATTGCTCACCACCCCCCCCCAGCCACTCTGGCCTTCTCTTGTGTCCCTCAAGAATGCCAAGGTCATTCCTTCTAGTTCCTTCTCTTCCTTCTGCCTGGTAACCTCTCCCTGCATGTGGTCACCTCACAAATCCCGCTTGGTCATTTGAATTGTGGCTTAAAGATTTCAGTTCACAACATTTCGCTGACCACCAATCAGGACTCCCGGTCTTCCCAACTGTTATATCAATTTGCTTATTTGACTTGATGTACTTTATTAATTTCTAATCATTTCTAATAAATTAACTAGAGGCCTGGTGCATGGCATTCACGCACTGCGGGAGGTAACTCAGCCCAGCCTGTGCACTTTTGTAGTCTGGACCCCTTGGGGGATGTATGCCTGCCATCTTAGTAGGTCTGCTCCCCAGGGGGAGTGAGCCTAAGCCAGCAGGTGGACATCCTTGGAGGAGTCCTTAGTGAGGCCATGGAGGCAGGAGAGGCTCCCGCCATCGCGGCTGCATTTGCCAGCCATGAGTCCAGCTTCTGGCTGAGCGGTGCTCCCCTGTGGGAGTGAACGGACCACCAGGGGGCAGCTCCTGCATTGAGCGTCTGCCCCATAGTGGTCAGTGGGCATCATAGCGACTGACCATTCTGCTTTTTGGTTGATTTGCATATTAGGGTTTTATTATATAGGATAATTCATTTGTTCTTAATGCATATCTATACATATAAAAAGCCAGTGACCAGAACACCACAACGATGGGAACATCGGTTTCTGTGACATCCACTGTGGCCAGTGAACCAGCCTGATCAGGGGGTGGGGCTGGCCGGCCAATCTCCTACAGCCCCTCCCCATGGCTGGCCCTGCCCCTGATGGGCCCCTAACCACCCCATTGGCCCGCAGCACCTCCCCCAGGCTGGCCCCAACCCTGGCCACCTCCCCTACCCCAATAGGGGGGGCCTGACCAGCCAGTCAACCTCCTGTAATCCCTCCCCCTGGCTGCTGGTCTCCCATCACCCCTGAACCCCACTCAGGGGCAGTGCTGCCTGGCCCACTGCCCACAGCCCCTCCTCACGGCTGGTGCCACCCCCAATCAGCCCCTCCATCCCAATCAAGGTCAGGGCCCACCAGGCAATTGCCCTCAGCCCCTCCCCCCCCGCTGGCTCAGCCCTGATCAGGCTGGTCAGCCAACCTGGCGTCTCTTGTTCCTGATCTGCCCCAATTGCATGGATTCATGCACTGGGCCTCTAGTATGAATATATTTGAGATACTTGGCATTGAGAATAGGTTTAAGGTTCATGGAGCACACCAGCTCAAAGATGCCATCATTACTGAATTAGAATAAAATTTGTAAATTAGATAGAAAAGATTCTGTCCTCATTTCATCTAAGTTATTTTTGCATAATTTCAATTTGGATCTCCAAATATATATATTTCCTCCAATATTATAAGGGATTATCAATTTCTGCATCTCTACCTCAGCTAGCCATAGGATTCAAAACAAGAAATATAAGTATTTGATAGTTTCAGCGAGTTTAGAAACAAGTTGTAATCACCTGAATTAGTATTCCACACAGTAATCACTAACCACATGCATGTGGCTATCAAACACATGAGATGTAGCTCGTGAGAGTAAGGAACTGAACTTACACTCTCACTTAATGTTAATTTAAATTTAAAACTTGGAGCAGGACAAAAGATGTCCTATAAGAATAATTTGAAACTTACTTTGTTGTTAATAATATAGTTACTTCCTATTACTAATAATAAAGTTACTTCCTATTCCATTGGGTTCATATGATGTAATGTGCAAACAAATCACTGTATTTGATAAAAGGCCTAAAATTAAGACCTAGTACTGTGCGCCTTGTTCCTGAGGGAAGCTATAAGGGTCTTGAATGTGCAAATGTTCCCCTTACCCATGGGTTCCCCAGAATAAGCTCCCATAACCAAACAACCCTCCCAATTATAGGGACGAGGCACAGTGCCTGATCGTCCCTTCAGAGCAAATATCTGTTCCCTGGCAGCCAGAAGGATTATTCATACAACATGGCCCTCTCCTCTTGCAGGAATGGACATCACTTCACCCTCTTGTTATTATGGACTGCGTCTGCCAGCCCTGCTTGTTCCCTCTTCCCAAGGCAAGCCCCATATGGCCATGCGAGGCCCACTGCTCTCCCCGCGAGACTGGAAGGATATGGATCTCAACTGCCCAGTGTCCTGTGTGCTGTGCTGTGTGTTCAGCCATTACTGTAACCCTAAGGCAGGAATCCCTCCTCCATCAACAAGGCAAAAAGAAGCCAATTAAAACATAATAACATGTTGATTTACTTAAACTTGATGAACATTGTTTGTTTATTGGCAATAGTTCATATACATGCAGAGTATGAGTTCAAAACATATAAACAACATTTATTCTTATCAATGGCCTGTTTTCAACAATGGATGGTTCTTGTTTTCATAATTGATGATATCTTAGATGCATATAGTTTAAATAATAAAATTTGCCAATATTTTTGTTATTAAGAAGCAGTTATAAATGGTTCTAATTAATATTTGAAAAAGATCTCTTAATGCTGAATTAAATACAAGTGTGTAGAGTGTATTTGCTTCACTGAACAGCTACTGTCAAACTTCCTGGTAGTGTTTCTTTAAATCAGGCAGATGCTAGAAAGTAATACTTTACTTTCTTAGATTCTTTTGAGTCTAGGAATTTATGTGATTTATTTCCTGCCAATGAGATGTGCTTTAAGGTATATAGATTCATCCAGAAAGAGAGAGAAGACAAGGAAGAAGAATTGCCTAGTGTCCTGGACTCAAGCCAGCAGGAGAGAGTGAGTCTAAGCCAGTTCTCTCAGCTGTGGCTTCCCGGAACCCGGGTTCCAGTGAAGGTCATGTGTTCCTGCAGCTCACCATGCTGTGGTGGATCTGACTGTCCTAGAGCAGCAGTCCCCTTTCCGGAGTCTTCTGAATGCTCCGAGGGAGAGAATGCTGTGGGCTATTCCTTCGATGATGTTCTGAGTACCATTCCTGAGATTTATATAGTGTCTGCCTTCTGGTCCTAATTACCATATTTTAAACATGCATTTCTATATAAACATTAGCTTTCTGCATAGCATAGGGGTTTCTGTTAGCTCTCACTGAACCCTGGATTTTTACTGGTCTGTTGGAGTCCATCAACATGATAATGCATCCCTTGAAACACAATTTTGGGCTATAATGTGACTGGCAATCACTCCAGTTTCTCAGCCTTTTATTGCCTCCAGTGATGCACTGGCTAATTTTATATGATCACATTTTTTTAATCCCACTAAAATACTATGGCATATATAATATACTTCTGAGATCAAACCTAATTCTTCTGGGTCTCTAAGTCATTGATGACTATACCTCTAAACCAAAATTATAAACTGAGCACCTAATACAATGCAATTGTTGCTTATGATTTAGACTCTCCTTATCTAAATTAATTCTTTTTCTGCTTATTTAATATTTCCCCCGAATAAGTGTCCAGTGAGATAATCTGTAATTTGGGTAAAATTTTACAAAGTAATTACGGATGGAAGGGAATAAAGCCATTCCTTTAAAGAAGGAAAAGTAATAAATAAATAAATAAATAAATAAATAAATAAATAAATAAATATTTTAAAAAGGTGGGAAAATAAAAGTCTATGGATGCCCTGAAGTGGGAGGAAAGGTAGTAATCGAAGGAAGACAAGAGTGACAGGAACACATGGGAGTGAGAATGGGCCTTTGGGCAGAGTGGAGACAGGGTCTGCGATGAGGGACCTTGAAACTTCCAATTTAACATGAGGCTACAGACAAATAAATAGCCAATCACCCAATTTAATGAGACAGGAAAAACAACAACAACAAATGAATCCACACAGATTGTGGGGATGATTAAGTCATAAAGCACAAGTGTGAGCAGGAGACGGTCCAAGAAGGCTTGTGGGTGAAGGTGGTCAGGGAGTGAGTTTGAACACATGAGCGCCCCACGAGTGCACAGGACTACCGCTACCGCTGAGAAATGGAGCCTTTGGTGGTGTGCATGGTTTAGCATGGAACACGGGGCGGAGAGTAGCTCTAACTAAATCTGCAAGCGAAGGATGGACCTTGAGGAGCCTTGTAAAACATTCGGTCACAATAAAGTTATCACTGGAATCGCCTGTTGCTCTGGAAACACAGGAGTATTCTGCGATAAGGTTGGAGAATTCAATTTAGGGCATAATTGTACCCCAGAGACATTTATGTCAAGTTCTACTATTCCCAAGTGTCAGAAGACCCATAATGTTATGGAATGAAATGCCATGATAATTAAACTATCAGAAGGCGACAGTGCAGCATCTTGCGCTCTGGAAGGAATACCAGATGCAACAAGGAAACTCCCATTTGCACCCCTGAAGAAGCAGTTATCCTAGATCTCACCCCTTCTGTCAGACCCAGGGGATACATGCGACGACATATGCTTTCTATCTCGTTTCAAAAATGGGCTTAGATGACAGGCATTCCTTTGGGGCAAGAAAAAAAAATTGATTTCAAACAACATGGAAAGATGGAATAAATATCATGCTTAAAAAATGAATTTCTCCATCTGTCTCATCATATGCAGCAAAAATTTAAAGGAGCCTACTGCTCTTCATGGAAATATGTGCGGGTAGATGCCAGGGTGGGGAATTAAAATGTTCATTGAGAATCTTTGAACCTCGACGATGTCACTAAGCTATGTCTATGGAAAAAATATTTAAGGCTATAAAAAGAGGGTGCATTTTTGTAAATTTTAATTCTGTTTAAAGGTAATGGAGCTAGTACAAGTAATTTAATGTTAGTAAGGTCCTGTGTGTGTCCATAGCAGTGAAGTGTTGCTATGAAATACATATGAACAGAGTCTAACAAGTTGGGAGACAGACGCAAGTGCGCACACACACGCACACACACACATGTCAGAAATAGATGTTCATCTTAAGACATTCCATTAAGTGAATGATGAAGTAATTAGCAGAGCAACTTTAAAAATATAATAGAGCCCTAACCGGTTTGGCTCAGTGGATAGAGTGTCGGACTGCAGGCTGAAAGGTCCCAGGTTCGATACTGGTCAAGGGCATGTACCTTGGTTGGGGGCACATCCCCAGTAGGGGGTGTGCAGGAGGCAGCTGATCAATGTTTCTCTCTCATCAATATTTCTAACTCTCTATCCCTCTCCCTTCCTCTCTGTAAAAAATCAATAAAATATATTAAAATATATATATATATATATATATATATATATATATATATATATATCTTCTAATCTAATAAAAGCATAATATTGAAATTGACCATTTCTTTGGGATGCCTAAGCCATGTCCACCAGCCAATCTGAGCGGCTGAATGCAAATTAACCCAGCCAAGATGGAGGCCGGCACTCACGGAGCTGAGTAAACAGGCAGCTTCCGTTGCAGCCAGAATAAAACTGTTTGCTGGCCACTGGGCTTCTCCCGGCTCCTGGCAACAACATATTTGCAACATTGTCTCAATTATAGAAGCCTCAGAGTTGAAACAAACAGCAGTCCTGCCTGAGAATTCTAAGGCAACATTGTCTCAATTATAGAAGCCTCAGAGTTGAAACAAACAGCAGCCCTGCCTGAGAATTCTAAGGCAATATTGTCTCAATTATAGAAGCCACAGAGCTGAAGCAGATGCAGACAGGAGGCTTCGTTACCTGCCGAGGCTCAGCTTAAAGGAACAGTGTATCAATTATAGAAGATAAACCCCAGGAACCTGCTTCAAGCCAGCCTTGCTGGGACATTGGGTCAATGGGAGCTGTGAGCAGCCTGAAAGCCTAAAAACGCCCCTCAGCCCATCACCCAGACTGGCCTCACCCCAATGGGATGAGGGACCCCACTGGGGGGCTTGGCCAGCCTGCAGACAGCCATCAGCCCCTCACCCGGGCTAGCCAGGTACCCCAGTAGGGACCCAAAACCTGAAGGGTCTGTGGGCAGCCTAAAAACCTGCAAATGGCCCTCAGCCCCTCACATAGGCTGGCCACACCCCCATGGGGTCAGGGTTCCCACTGGGGGGCTTGGCCAGCCTGCAAACAGCCATCAGCCCCTCACCCCGGCTGACCAGGCATGCCAGCAGGTGGACATCCCCTGAAGGCACAGGCCGGGCTAAGGGACCTCCTAAGTGCACCAATTTTTGTGGACCAGGCCCCTACTATATATATAATAGAAAAAGTATCCACTAAGAATATAGTAGAATTCATGGAAAAATATAAACTGAAAATGAATATTTTAAATGTCTGCAATGGGAGATAGCTGGTTTGAAATGGAAGGGGACGCATGGTTTTCTAGCATAAAAAGTAAAGGAAAAGGAGAGCATTTTACTTCTTTGATAGCCTATAGCGAAACAAAGAAGCACATAACCTATTTATTAGAAACCACTTAAACTGATCTGTTACAAGTCAGACACTGTTCTAAGTATTTAAACTAGTATACACAAATATTAACTTACATGATTCTTATAACAACTATTCTGTTCTATAACTGTCTGTATTTCAGATAAGTAAAATAAGTCATAAGAGGTTAAATAACTTGCCCAAAGTCATACTACTGATAAATCGCTATGCTATTCATATCCATACAACACAACAGAAAGACTATGCTTGTCACTTCTATAATTTGGTGCCACGTTGAAGACGTCTGACTACTGGTACCCAAACTGTCCTGGCATCCTGAAAAGCCTCAATGGAGTAAACATCACTTTTAAATCATGTGGCAAATAGTGCAATTCATTCTCATTTTGATGACATGAAAAAGGGATGTTTGGCTCTGTGCTTACATGCTTGAGAAAGTAATGAAAAAATAATATACATTTTTGAGCAATGCCACTTTGTTACAATCTTTCCTAGGGAATTTGCAATGTGTGTGACTAATGTGTGCTTTTTTTTCACATTTTTTTTATTTTTTTAAAATTATTATTACATAATAAGTACATATATCTCTTTTTCCCCCTGCCCTTCCCCCCGCCTCTCCTACCCCTCCAGTGTTTTGTGTCCATTGGTTATGCTTAAATGCATACACAAAAGTCCCATGTGTGTGCTTTTTTAATCGTTGCTTTGTGTGAACTTTAAACCATGAACCATAAGTATGTCTCTATTTGCCTTAAAATAACATAAAGATCACAAATGGTTTAAAGACAGACTATTATTACATGAAAATAATCTGCTTGCCCCCAATATTTTAGCTGTGCATTGGCTGGTCTAGGATTTGTGACACAGTGGGTCCTGCTAAGGGTGCTCTTGAAAAAGAAGTGGAAAGAAGGCCACACTATAGAACTGTTCCAGGCAAGGCTACAGTGTCAGGGTAAGTTGTAGAAATCCTGAATGGTTTTGAAATAAGATAAAAAGTCATAAAGAAACTCAAACTTGTAGTAAAAGCTGATGAAACTCAGTGTTGCCAAAGGGACTACATATATGATACAACGGATATTATCAAGAAACTAGAAGCCTGATGCACGAAATTCATGCAGGAGTAGGCCTTCCTTCCCCTGGCTGCCAGCACTGGCTTCCCTCTGGCACCGGGACCAGGCTTCCCTTGCAGCCCCAGCTTCATCCAGAAGGTCGTCTGGAAGGATGTCTGGTCTAATTAGCATATTATGCTTTTATTACTATAGATGATGATGGAGGTTTTCTGACCACAGAATATGAAACACAATACACCACTGCCAAGCTACAAGAACTACCAGAAAGGGTTGGACCCCGACTAATCTCTTCAGTAGACTAGACCTTTTATGTGCCATTTCACCTTCTGTGGTTTCAGCTACCAATGGTAAACCTTGCCCCCAAAAATGCTGAACAGAAAGTTCCAGATATTTAAGGGAAGATAGAGGAGGAAACACTGAATTCACATAACTTATTTTACAGTATGTTGTCAAAATTGTTTTATTTTATGATTAGTCATTGCTGTTAATCTCTTGCTGCATATAATTTATAAATTAGGCTTTATCATAGGGATAAATATATAAGAAAAAATACAAGAATATATAGGGTTAGATACTATCCACTGTTTCAGGCATCCACGGGGGTCTTAGGACATATCCCCAGTAGATAAAGGGGAATTACTACACTATAAAGTCTGTATAGGAGCTAGAGTATGACAATAGTGGAAATTACTGAAGCATTTCAGGTGCCTTCCCATTCCAACCCCATGGCTACACTCAGAATTTTATAGGATTAGAAGTCATGCTGTGTCCTGGTTATAAACTAACCAAGCAGTTCTCTCAGATTTATTATAGACACAATTGCAACCTACTCTATGGTCTTACCTTGCTCTAGTTTTCCAAGAACTATACCTTTGCCATATCCAAAGATCAAATCTAGAAGCCCTTGCACCTGCTTCTAACTACCTATATTATCAATAACAGATCTTTTAAACTTCATCTACCTGCATTTTCACGATTGACATTTATTAAAAAAACATTCAAATGTTATATGTTATTTGAGATTTTAATATTAGCTGGAGTCAGTGGCCCCAAATGATAAGAAGGCATTCGTTCGAAGCATTCTTTTTATCTGGCATTCACTGCAGTGTCCCAGATTATATTTGAAATTGATGTAGCCATGCAGGGAATGTGTGATGACTCTGTTTTCAGAACTGATATAATTTTTCTCATGAGAAACCTCTTATCTGGTTTAAATTGTTGTTAGATTCAAAAATTTAAGTCCCTTGTGAAGATTTAGATCATTATATTTGGGGCATTGTTCAGTCTTTCCCTTCTTTCTCTTGGCTTGTATTTAAGATAAAAGGGGCTCATCTGACCTCCCACATTTGGGAGAAAGGGGACCCCTGGAATAGTGGTGATCCTGCTTTGTGGGTCCCCTTTTACCCTACTTGACCTCCTCCACCCCACTCCTCCCTCCTCCCCAGGCCTTCACCACACTATCATCTGTGTTCAAGAGTTATGCATACATGCATATTAGTCCTCCGGGTGGATATTTTTAATTATCAGCCATTCTGGATTAGCCACACTAAAGTCCCTCTTAATTAAAATAAAGTATTGGTTACACACACACAGAAATCATTCCCAATGGATATTTGATGTCAAGCTAGGGAATTAGAAACTTGAACCTACTGTGTTGCCTTAATCTATGTATATAAAAGCCTAAGCAACTGAACGATCAAATAATAAGTAGACCAGTCACTATGACATGCACTGACCACCAGGGGGTAGACACTCAATGCAGGACCTGCCCCTGGTGCACTCCCACAGGCAACTCCCACACTCTCCCTCCCCCTGGCCATCTAGCCTCGATCAGACTCACTTAGGGCAGGCCATCCTACCAACCTCCCATGGTCCTGTCCAGCAGCCAGCCTGCCCCAGTCAGTTCCAGGCCCTGTTCAGGGTGGGAGACAGCCCCGATCGCCCGATTGCTGGCCAGGCCAAGGGACTCCACCTATGCATGAATTCATGCACTGGGCCTCCAGTATAATCATAATTATTCATGAGTAAGCGATTTTATTTTCTGTTCTATCTTGGTATTTTTATCAAAATGCCAAGTTCAGTTGTATCATGAACCTGATATAAAATAATACTGAGGAAATTAACCAATTAGTATTTTTTCAAAGCTTAAAAATTAGATTAAAGTTCCCTATCTTCAAGAAGAAATTAAACCTTTCACTGTATATAATTTACTCATTTGCATCCAAAGACCTTTGATTAGAATAATTTTTCAATATAAATAATTAGTAACAGACCATTTATTTACTAAATGTTATATGAGAGACCCAGATGTCTGTATCTCCTTCATTTTACTATTTGGAAGATAGGATTTTCGCATGACATTTCACTATTTAAACATGTTTATTATCCAAATAAAAAGTTCTTTGGGGATTTTAATGTTAGTTTCCATATACTGTCCAGGAAGAAACACATTTCAACCTAAGAAAATGATTAACGTTTTTATACAATTTGATTCAACTTTTAATATACCCTAGAAAAACATGTTATCACTCTATTCTGATGTGGAAGGGGCCTATTTTTTATCAACTTTAAAATTATACTCTGCTGACTTGCAAATGGCAGGTCAGTGCTAATTGAGAGAAGCCTTAAAAACTCTTGGACTTTTTCCCTGCACAAATTTTCCATGCACTCGATGTTCTAATCCTTGGCTTTCCAATATTGCCTTTACGAGGTTAAGAAGATGAATGCTCATTGCTTTTAATCCTCCCCGTGATTTATGAGCCTCTTGGTATCCTTTCCCCAGAGCAGCTACAACTGTGTGGTGGTTCTGCCTGCTGCCTGAATTACACAGACATCTGCAAAGTAAATTATGGATTGTTGTCCCCAGACCATAACCAGGCATGCTCTTCCTCTCTCCTGCAAGATTTTTTTAAATTTTTTATTTATTAGTACAAAGACCATGTGCATTTTTACTTGTTTATGAACTGAAGAAATTGTAAGCTAACCTAAATGATAGCACAGTAACTTAGATTATGAACTGCCACTTAACATCAAAGTGACATGACATATAAATGGGATTACTTTAAAACTAAAAAAAACAAAAAACAAAACAAAAAAAAACACAAAATCTCCCATTTATTTATCTTTCTTCTTTATTTAAAAAATGTCATCTTTAGGTCCAGAGAAGGAAGGTGACCTCTAAAATAAACAAAAACTATATGCTATGGAATAAATAGATATGAGACCTTTGAGTCTCTATTGAGTGTGCAAGACGTTAAAAGCATCTTGTGGCCTATGGATCTTTAAAATAATATTGAGTAACGAAATACAAAATTACATAAAGGAAAATTCATGGCATATTAGAGTATATTTTATTTATTTATATATTTTAAATATATATATTTATATTTTTAATTTATTGATTTGAGAGGAGAAAGAGAGAGACTTGATTTCTTATTTCACTTATGCATTCATTGGTTGACTCTTTGTACAGGGATGGGCAAAAGTTTGAATGGAAAATAATATAATAACGAATGAATAATAATACCGGAATAAACTGTGTTTTATATACTCACAACTGTAAACCTACTTTTGCCAACCCCTGTATGTGCCCTGACCAGGGACGAACCTGCACCCTTGGCATATAGGGATGATTCTTTAACCAAATGAGCTACCTATTCAGGGTGGAATATCTTTTTTAGACTTTGTTTTTCTTGTTCTGATACCCCTTGCAGTAAATCTGTTTTAATAATCCTGTAAGCTTGCAGCAATCATGAGTAACTGGAAAAGTCCTTTCTTTTGAATAAGAAGCCTCCCAGAGTCTAAGTTGAAAGAGTCCAGTGCCTCTGCATTTTCCTTTCTCCCTGTGCTTATTATTCTGTGTAGATGATAAATCATAATTTACAATAATTCCATTGTCACATCCTAACAGGCATACCTCAGATGACTAACCTTTGACAATTACCGAAAATTAGAAATATCCAAGCATTGATTTTCTTCAGATGTGCTAACTGCAACCCAAACAATAACCCATCAGGGGAGAAACCGATGCCAACAAATTTACGAAATAATTGTATCAATGCCTTACAAACTACATTTCTTTTTTCTAACAGATGGCTCTGCGGTTCACTTCTTTACCCTATTGACAACTCAGCAGGGAGCTGTGAGCACCGAGAGCAGCAATGCTCACACCCACCCCTGGCAGAGCAGACCCTTGCTCTCCGGGTTCCCATCAGCTCCTGCTTCAGCCCGTCACTGCTGAGAGGCTGTGGCAGGACTTGATATTCAGACCAACACCCTGAAGACATTCTTTTTAAATTTTTGAAAACATAGACACTACATTTCTTTGCGTCTGTGACAGCCTCTGTCATTTACAAACCTTTCCTTCTGTGAATTCACTTTGCCCCTTGTCATAATGAAATAAATTATGAAAGAATTCCTGAAGATTTGATTTAGTTAAAACCCTAAATTATTTAAATATATCTCTAGGTAAACAAATCCACCTTGAATACTGATTACATAAATATCATTGTGTAAGAGGGTATGGAAATAAGATTAAATCGGGCCTTCCAAAAGACTAGAAAAAAAATAATCCCCCAATACGTTGCCAGCCATCATTATTTTACACACACATACACATAAGTACACACACACGTGGCTGTGATTAGTTATTTCTCTAAATTTAAAAAATAGACAACAGTCCGGCTGGTGTTGCTCAGTGGTTGAGCATCAACCCAAGAGTCAAGATGTCCCTGATGGACTTCCTGTTAGGGCACATGCCCAGTTGGGAGCTTGATCCCCAGGAGGGGGCAGGCAAGAGGCCAATGATCTATGAAGCTTCTATCTCTCTATCTCCCTCACTTCGTTTCTCTCTAAAAGAAATAAAAACATTTAAAAAAAGAAACAGCAGATATAGCTCCATATCATATACAACAGAAAACCCACTGTCCAGGTACACTCAAATTTTATTCAGGATTCTTCATCATTTGGACCAACTGTTCTATATTTATCAACCAACTATCATCATATTTGATATAGATATCATTCTCTAACATCCCAAATGGTTTAAAATACCCCACACATGTTGTGGCAGTTGTTGTATCTGTGGTTATAGTACAGAGAGAGAACCAAGGGTTGATGATGAAATATGCTCCTCTTCTTTGTAAAACTTAATTAAGCTTTTAAAAAAATCCAAAGCATTGAATTAATAATTACAATGGCATGGCCTTAATTTGTTATTTCTCATACCTGCAAGCCAGATAATATTTAGGTTGATGATATCATGGTTTTGTAAGAAGAACAAGTTGCCAGTTCCTAGAATTAAATTAAATTTAAAGGCTAACTTCTTTTACCCTATCAATCTGAGTATATGGTCTGGCATGAAGCCTCCTCCCAATATTATTCAAGATAAGAATTTTAAAATTAATCCAATTTCCTATACAACACAAATATTTTATAAAGCAAAAGAGGAAATAGTCTGTATATGAAAAATCTAAATATTGATGAGAGTAGATTGAAAGAAGAAATGGATAGATAGATGCCACCAGGGATGAGAAATCAGTGGTATTTAGATATAAAATGCTTAATTGCATTTCAAACTTTTAGTCTTGAACAATTTTATCTAAAAATTCCTATGGTTTTAATTCAGACCTAACTCATGAAATTCACTGACAACATTATAAAAGTAGACCTAAGCACAACATTCTTTGAATAAATGCATCACCAAATAAAAGTTAAAAACAAACAGAGAATATTTAATGGGTAGCTAGTAACAGTGAGCATGCAGAGAGAGTTTAACAGATATCACAGCAAGTTCCATGAAGCCACATTCACTTAATACATGTTAGCCTCATCTCTTCAACCTTTTTGTTTCTTAGCCATTGCGCAGTAGTTGACCTTAGCTGATCACTGACTGGGAACTATGAATGTGAAGCCTGACTGGGCTCCAGCCTAAGAATAGCTGCTACAATGACTAAGCAAGGAGTGTGGAGGCAGCGCTTTAATTAGTGTCGCCAGCAGGTTAACTGAGGGCTTAGATCCGTGCTTTCAGCAAAGAAAAAGCAGCCTGCAATTGCCTGCCCAAGAAACAATCGAACTCGATGATGCAATATTAATATTAATAGGCAGAAAATTGGCGACATGGTCGTTTTCTTTTCTGTGCCCAAGCTTCAGGAATGCCTTTGAAATGAGAACTACCCAACCAATTGAACAAAAACAATATCTACTAATTGTGAAGGAGTAGGCAAAGTGTCTTAAAAAAGAGGGCAAAAGGTAAACATCTATTTCTAACTTTAGAAGCTGCATACCCACTAGCTCTTCTCCAATCTGCTTGCAAATTCAAACAGTGAGAAACATACAGTGAAGAAGCTTATAAAATGTGATCTTTGCCAAAAGAAATAGTTCCTTAAGTTTCATAGTTTTGTCATGGTTTTATCAAGCACATGTAAATAGAGAAATATTTGAAAAATCTGAATTTTAATGAAACAAATATCTCAAAGAAGTGAAGACATTTTAAACAATTTTGAACTTTGAAGTACTTATTAAGAGGTTAAAGGCATGTCTTGAATACATTTAAATGTCACCTACCTTGAAGAAGTCTGGCATCCTTTAAAATCCCAAACTGTAGGTGAGTTCCAAATGGACTATATTTCCGAATAAAGCCAAACACGGCTGGAAAGAAAAACATACCCAAAGTTGTAATGTCAATTTTTTAAAGTATATATTAATTATAGAACATTTTATTTACTTTACAAAAATAGTTCAGTACTTTTGTATGCTACATCCAATTTCTCCTATTGTTAGCATTTTACACTGCAATGGTTCATTTGTCACGAATTTTTATAATATTGACGCATGAATTCTAAGGAACCACTATTGATAACACTGTTCTGATTTCATTAATTCTTCTCTAAATATCTCTTTTCTGTCCTAATTATCCCATTTAATCTAGTCTTCATATATGCTAAGTACCTCTGAACAGTCACAGTTTCTCAGATTTTCTGTGTTTTGATGACCTTAAGAGTTTTGAAAGTGACGATCAGAATGTCCCTCAAGTAGAATGTACTCCATTCTTTTCTCATGATTAAACAGAGGGATGGAGGAGTGGAAGGTCTGATTTTGGAGGAAACTGCAGAGGTAGTGTCATGCTCAGCCCTTCATATTAAGGGCGCATGTCATCAGCATGACTTTTGTTCTTTCTTTCCATACTGTGCCTTGCAAGCAAGTCACTAAACACAGCCCACACTCAGGAGTTGAGAGTTGAACTCCACCTCTTTAGATAAAAACAACAACAAAAAAAAAACACATACACAAATAAAAACAAGATTACAAAACCCACTACAATATCTATTTGTGCACTCAGCTATTATTTTTGTATTTTGTCTTATAATCTAATACTGAACTATTTATCTTTGTTGCACAAATTTTTTTAGTTTTGAAAATTGATGCAGTGATATGCCCAAGAATGTTTACTGCACCTTTGTTCAAATTTTGAAAACAATTGGCATTTTTAAAGCATTTGACCCAGAACAAACACAAATACAACTAATTGCTAGACATAACTTTGACAACTATTAAATTCATGGAATTATTTTTACTAATAATTTATTGTAAAATATTTTAAATACTTTGATATCTATATGTGAATGTGTATCTATAATTGTGCATGTGTGTGTGTGCATGCACACGTGTGTGTGTGTGTGTGTTTAATATGTATAATATCAGATAGGAGGGTAAAAATTTATTATTTTATATTATAATCAAAATTGACTATCATACCTAACTTAGTCAAGAGGAACAATCACAAAACAAGTCAATATTACTAAAATGTGTTATGAATACATAAGTATTTGAAAACACCGCGGGTCAGGACCATGAACTTGAATAAAAGAGGAGGCCATTAAAGTCAGGAGAAATAGCATCTGGGGTTAAGGCTCTGAGGTGACAAAAGGGTACGACCAGACATCTGTTTTGTCAGTAAAGTTGGTTTTCCATCCCATTAGATACACCTGTTTTTCACGTCCTGCCTTCTTGCGGCGTTAAGATAAATCTCCTTTCTGTAGCTCACCTACTTCACTGCGGGGCAGTGATAAAAGTGTACAGCAATGGAAACAAATGGCACGAGAAACATGTAAGCAAGAGAAGTGTCAAAAAAAAAAAACAAGTAACACTTGTGCTTCAACAAGACCCAGGGCACCAGTTCACAGTAAGCTAGACTGCAGGCGCACAATTCATGAGGGCGCTTCAGCCAAGGTAAGGAAAGCCGGACTCATGTCAGCTGAGGACAAGTAGATGTCAAAAGCTGGGTAAAGGACTCACTGCAAAAATCGCAACGTGGGCACAGGCATAGCTTTCATTTTCAATGCTCCTGCCACAGTGAAAGGATATGAAAAAGAGGTAAAAACCTGCATTAATAGTAGAGAGTAAAGAAATAGATCAGAAACAATCTCTGGTGAAAATATGAGATGTGCCTATTTTAAGAATACACCAAGATATTTGTAATAATTTCCTCCCCCCAAAAATGCAAGTGAAATCATCTCATCTTCAACTGACCAGCATTGACCTTGCTCTTACAGACTTCCTTGTATCCATTCTCATTAACTATCTCCATCAAACTATGACAGAGTGTTTATGTTACATGGAACTGTTGTTTTATTGTATGTGTAGCTCAAGCATCACTTTCCTTATCTATAAAATAGGTTTCATCCAGTTCATGGAATTGTGGTGAGATTTAAATATCATATATTAATTTTATAAATTACAAAATCTGGGGTAAAGAACACCCAATTCATTAGAGAAGTAGCATATGGTTTCTTATATAATAAGAGGCATGGTTTTCTTTCTTTTCTGATTTAGGAAACATAACAAATACTACTTTTTCAAAGTTTAGCTTCTACTATGAGAAAGAACTGAAACCAAAGGAAATTAAATTGCATTTTAGCTGTGAGATTTGAGGGCAGAAACAAGTGTCTGTCCACAGATTAAAGAAAAAAGTACTTAAGCAAGTTCCCACTTGCTCAACAGGAAAGCAAACAACACAACATGAATAGAGATGATGTTGTTTATTTTTTACTTAATTTCATAACAATGTGTTTGCACCTATCTGTATAAAATTGGTATTAATATGATGGAACATTGACATTTCCATAAGGTAGAAATTGGGACATTATAATTTCATAGGTGAATAGGCAGAGATAAAATATGCATGCGACATTTTGCAATAAACCATGTTTTGCTCTTTAGAATTCTTCATTATACATATGGATATCCATTATAACGAATCCATGAAATAAGTTAGCTCCAACGAACTCCAAGAACAATCGTGGAGGTGCCATTGAAACCGATTTACGTTGTACTGCATGAAGACTTTTATGAATAATGCAGCCATGCAGTCTCACTTATCCAAACTGACTTAAAGCATAGAAAGAAATATGAAGTCATATTTATTGGAGCATGAGATAGAGAATACATAGTAAGGTGGGCAGGAGCTCAATACATCAGGGTTTTAAATCATGATGTCAACTGAAGTGTAAGTAAAATACAGCCCTTCACTGATCCTACTATTAAGCAAAAGGGACTTCTTAGCCAATGCTTTAGAAAGACAATGGAGTTATTTGTGGATACATACATGTGTGCCTATGGTATATAACATAATAAAATACCTAGCAGCTTGTCAAGAACTAGATTAAGGAACCTCCAGTGTTTTACTATAGGTACGCATAAACATATTGTACTTGGTTTGGGTTAATTATTTATTGTGCAGTTCTGCTGTATACCTTTAAGATACCTTTGCTCTGTTGCATTATTTTTGGGACAGGTAGACAGGCTTGCTTTCTTTATCCCTTCTCTTTCTCACCAGAGCTAACAGTTCTTTTTCTTGGGAGGAGGTGGGAAGAAGAGAAGGGACAGTGCATTTCATGCCCCTAATATGCTTCTGATAACATACAGCTCAAAAAAAGAAAAATCTCTAGGGGATATGTTTTGTTTCCACTTCTGTCAATTAGAATTTTAAACTCTATCTGTGTTGGAAACATAATGAGCAATTGAATGGGGAAAGCAGAATTGTTAATAGACATTCATATTTTATTTTATTAATAATGAATTACATTTTATCTTAGTAATATACAAATCACATTTTTTATACTCATCTTTTTGGTTAGTCCCTTGACACTTTTGAATTTTGCATATATACTGTTGAACATTTTATTGTTTGAATGCGATAAGTAAAAAGTAAATAGCAGCAATATTACAATTTTGGAGCCTATATTTATAGTCAGGACTTTAGTAAACAATGCAGAAAACAGACATGTAATATTTACATCAACTTCCTGATGAATTGAGAACCCAGTGCATGTACCACACTACAAAGTGATGGGGATGCCTCATGAATAAATACAAATCCTAACTATTGGGTGATGGCCTATGATATTCAGGCATTATTTCAATAGACATATTAGTTTATTACCTACAGTAGAGTCAACCAATATCTCTGTAATGAGTCAGATTATTAAGTATTTTAGGATTTGCAAGCCACACAGTTTATGTGGCAATTGCTCTATTCAGCCAGTCAGTGTAAAAGCACACACAACACTTGAATTAATATAGCTGCATCCCACTAAAACTTCATCTGCAAAATATAAGTAGCAGGCCTGAATTATCTGCAGGTCATAGATTACTGACTTTAAGGTAAGGAAACTTGATGCCTCCTGAAATGGTTTTCCTGCCAAAATGTGTGACTCGTTTTTTATGATCTATTAATCAATGTCCAAGCCTATAAGACACAAATTGACAAGGACTTAATAGTTATAGTCCAATAGTATGTGTTGTTCAATTAATAATAATTAATAGGGTGTGCCCTTAAGGGCATCAGGAAAATATGACATTTCTTAAAATACTCTGCTGTCAACTGCCTTAGTCAAGAAAGCTCTCTTTCACAATGAGAGAGTCACTGTATTTGAATTATGGTAAGACACAGTCACCTCCTAAAGATGGTAAGTACTAGATAGCACTATAGTTGGTAAGCCCTTTAAGCACATTACCTTTGTGGTAATAAGACAACCGCACAAACATACAAGTATCATGCCCAGGTTATAGATTAGGAACCTGAAAGTCAGCATGAATATGCAACATGACTAAACTCACAGTGATAGTAAATTAAATCAGAGCATCAAATATTGATTTCAAATCTGTCCGACTCAAAAGCTCATGCTCCTCATTTACATATTACTCGACTGTGTGCATCGGCTACTACAGCTCTCTGCTCAGTTTCAGTTTTGCTTGGGAAAACTGCTTGCTATTTGTAGCCACTGCAAATTCCACTGAGCCCTCATCACTGGTCAGCTCTCTCTATATTTCATTCCCGCTGTCCTTCCAACTCAGATTTCTCCGCAGCCTCCTTAGATTCAAGAGTGAAGCTGCCTTCTGGTCAATGAACTGCAAGAACATCTTATAGGAGAGCTTATAACTTCATTATGTTTCACTCCCAATAGCTTTGAAGTGTTTCACTTTTTACTTCCTTTTGTTTTTTTCTCCAAAATAACCTTTCCTCTACTTTCCTAAAAGCCTATACATCAAATCTCCTTGATTTTATCCTTTCCCACTACCTCCAGACTCTGCTTCAGCTATGATTTCATTACTCCCACATTGCTGCTTCCCAACCCCCAGCCCACAAACACATGCAGGCCTCTTCCAGCCTGATATTAACCCTCCAATCCCTCAAATTATTCCCAAGCACTTTCATTTATTTTGCTGCAAAACCTCTTGAAAAAAGTCCAAGGCCTTGAGCAAGTTTGCCTCTCACTCAAATACCATTTCCTCGGGCACTGTAGCTCTGCCACCATGAGTCTGCTGAAATTGATCTCTCAAGGTTCGCCTGTGTTCCTGGGGAAAATCTCTGCTGATTGGCTTTAGGGTGAGGTAAATAGATCTCTTGGTGGCAATTCATGTTGTTAATCTCTCTCTTAACTTTGAAACCGTTTTCTTGGATTGCATTTTTCTCTGTTCTTTCCCTGGACACTGTCAGTGATGAATTCCTTTAAAAGTCTGCTTTCCTTAAAGGAAGTGCCAGTGTTGAATTTATCTTCTATTTATTCTCCCTTCATACTCTTTTCTGTGGAGATGTCACTTACTTTCATGTATTTGGGTATTATTCTATACAGGTTCTCTATTTGCTCTACAGTCTTGATGTCCCTCCAAGAGTATGTCACTAACTAGTAAAATGTAATATGGCCTAAAACACCCACAGGCACACCCACAAAGGAAACCAATCTTTCTTTATCACCTAATTTCAGAGTTAAGCTATTCCTCTCATATCCTCTCTCTCTCTCTCTCTCTCTCTCTCTCTCTCTCTCTCTCTCTCTCTCTCTCTCATTATTTTCTCAGATATCACAACTCTGCAAGTCAGTCCTCAAGCCTTACTATTTTATTAGAGATTTTATTAACTACCTCATTTCTCTCAAGGTTTCAACTTGTTAAATGAGGACCCTTCACATTAGTGAGAACAATTTGCTTTAGTCCAGTTAATTTTATCCAGAAACACACAGACACACCCAGAACAATATTTGGCCCAATATCTAGGCACTTTCAGTCAAACTGACACACAAATTAAGCATCAGGGTTACCTTTGCACCAAGGCAATAAATACATTACAGATACTGCCCATCTTTATCCCGTGACAACAGGCTTTGGCAATAGGAAGAAAAATAATGCTTTCCAGTTTACTACAAAAAGATCATTCTGTTCCAGGACCTGACAATACAGGGTCAGCATGAAAGGATTCTCCACAGACACATAGGCTGCCTACTTCTAGGCACCAGCATACCAGACACATCAAAGACAAAACAAAACATTACAGGGATGAAATTAAGCTGCTAGGGTTCAAGTTCATCATCCACTACAATAACTATTTCTATTTCAACATTTTTTTCATTCCTGGTTCATGTTGTTAGCTGTTCTTAAGTTAAAGATGTCACTTTTAATTGAAATTCAAACCGTCAAGCAATAAAAGAGTCCCTTCTGAAGGCTGGCTCTTGCAGGAAGGGGATCCTTAATAACTCACCCTGATTCAAGAAAATGGAATTGTGCACAGAGGTAACAGTAGGAAGGTCATTATCAGAGCATACGCACTTTTCATTCTGCTTTTCCATATACTTTATTTCCACATTAACCTAAGGGAACTGTATGTGGATTAATTTTAAAGAAAGGACAAGAAATTATCTTAAAATCTATTAAAATATATTACCTACAGATGTTTGCAGAAGGGCAGAGTTTAAGATGCCTAATGTTTTGCTGAAAGCATAGCAGCACACTTTCTTTGAAGAAACTTTGTCTAATGGAATACCTGCCTCATTAAAATGCTCAGTTTGGAGAGTTTGAACTTTAAAGTGCAATTTTTTTTCCTAGTGAAAAAAAAAGAGCTATATTTAATGATCTAAATTAAACTTTTCCAAAAATAAATGAATGAATGAATGCCTTAAACCATTTTAAAACTAACTGTGACAAAAATACTTAAAAATTCAAAGTTTTATCACTAGTAACAAAACACTTTGGGTTAACTATGCTTTCTCAATATTATCTGTAGCTGTGTAAATAAAATAATAAATAGCTCCTTTTAAATTTTTATCTGTATTAATATATAGGTATGTTTATTATTGGATTGTCAAAGGAATTTCATATTTGCTCATTTCTAAACAGCTGCCATCAATCTCAGCTAAAATTTTTTTGAAAGATATATTCCTCCTTACAGAGCTTTCCTATTTCTTTCGGAGACTTTTACTTCACATGAATCCTCATGTAGTTCTCATAAAAGTGTTGTGAGATTTTGTTTGTTTGTATAAAAGTGTTCTAGAAAATGGACCCCAAATTCTTACTTATATAGATGATAGATAGATAGAGCTAGAGATGTATAGTTATCTAATATTAGTTCTCTTTCCCTGGAGAATGCTGATTAATACACTTGCCCATTATGAAATATTAAACCATTTCTGCTTTCTTAAGCCACTAAGTTTTAGGGTGGTTTGTTACAGAGCATTAGGTTTTTTATAACATAGAAACCCACACCTACATGATCATGTTGAACAATGCCACCACATAAAGTTAATTTTTAAAAAAAATAGCATTAGATGAGTAAAACAGGGCAATTAACACTTACATGACTAAGGGGTAATGAATAGTTCTATTAAAAATTTACTATTATATAATCTCACTATGTTTAATAAATTTTATAATACACATTTAATGATTTAATGATTCTTTAGACCACTTTATCACTCCTTTTGCATTTTCTCCCTCATATACTTGATAATTTTAGACTAACATTCATTAATTAAATATATTTCATGGTGCTATCTTTCGATTTAAAAAACTGAATTCTTCATATCATTGTTTTCTGAGGTAAAGGGGTTTTGAAAAGTATTAATTGAAAAAATTGGATATGTGAAATTAAAGGAATTTTAAATTATGAATTGAAAAGGTAAGCCTTGGTACACTAATGTATTGTGATTTTCTAAGATGGGATTTTCCCAGAATTTACTTGACTGCACAACCAGTTCTTCTTAAATCCTCTA
>PVJC01010787.1:0-42959 GCA_004026665.1 Murina feae | reverse complement strand
GAGAGGCAACTTCAAGCATGTCAAACTTGGGGTTTGACATGCCTGTATATCTCTCCTCTCCTCTCCTCCCCTCCTCTCTCCCCTCCCCTCCTCTCCGTTTGACATGCTTGTATATCTCTCCTCTCCTCTCCTCTCCTCTCCCCTCCTCTCCTTTTATGAGAGGCAACTTCAAGCATGTCAAACTTGGGGTTTGACATGCTTGTATAGCTCTCCTCTCCTCTCTCCTCTCCTTCATGCTTGTATAGCTGTTCCTCTCCACTCCCCTCCCTTCCCCTCTCTCCCTCCTTCAACAATAAAGACATATCCTCAGGTGAAATTAAAAAAAAAAAGAATCCAGTCAGCTAAATCCAGAAGGAAGGAAACACTACGTAACAACCCAATTTCTTCATCAAATAAATAAAGTGAAAATAAAAGGACAGGGGAACTGTTTATAAGTTAAAGGAGACGGATCAACCAAATATTATGTGTGGGCTTTGTTTGGATCATGAATAAAAAAAACCAACTGTAAATATAGAGTTTGAAACAAAAGGAAACTAAACCTGGGCTAGACATTGGATGATTTAAAGAAATTACTGTTAATTTTGTTAAGTGTGAATAAAGGCATTGTGACTCTATTTTTAAAAATTCTCACTCATAAGGGAAGTGCTGTCAAGATTTTCTTTAATGTGCTCCAGACTGTCTCCCACAAAAAAACTGGGGGTAAAATAGATGAAATGAGGATGACAGCATGACAGACCATTCGTTGATAATTGCTGAAGCCGAGTGTTGGGCACGAGTGCTCATTAAACTCTTCTACTTTTGAATGTGTTTGATTTTTCCATAATAAAGTGCTTTAAAGCACACAACTTTAAAAAGGATTTCTCAAACAGTGGGTTGGCTACTTGAAAGGATATCATTTCACTGCAGAGAAACAAAAATATGGGCTCAAGTGAAATTTTTGTTATTATGGGAATCTACTCACCCTTCCTACCTTCAGCCTTTCCCAGCCTAAGACCAAAAAAGAGACTCCTGATGGCGTTTGGGAAGAAAGTTCTGAAAATAAATAACTATCACACCTTTATATGAATAGATTCTGAACTTGAAGGAGGATAACATTTTCCATTTTCAGCACAATAGTTTCCACACTCATCAGATGTCTTTCCTTGAAAAACAGAGAAGTCAAGACAGATTACTAGAAGTAGGCCCAGTTGTAACCTGCACTTTAAATTGTTAATTGCTATTGCTGCTGCTAACACTGGTATTTAAATACCAAGAATAATTTTATTTTTATTTACTCTTATCCAAACATAGCCTAAAATGTTCTATATATCACTTCCATTCAGATTTGGAAGTAAAATTTCCAAGGTATGAAATGAAAACAAGAGATTATGAAAATGAGATAACAGTCTACAAATCCTAAACTGGAATGCCACCTTTACTACCAAAATTGGTACTACAACCAAGCCACTCACCTTGAATTGCAGTAAAAATTCTCTAGGACTTCAAATATAGACTATTCAAAATAGGGTATAAAACTCTAAATGGCAAACATGTCATAATTCGGTGTTCATGAATGATGCATTTGCAGCTCACTCCATTCACACTCAACTTTTCCCTTGGGTTTCTTCCAGCATTAGTAATGATTATACCTACTTACTGTTCTCTATTCAGTACACTTGCCACAAAACTCAACTTCATCCATAGGCTACAAAAATAAACCGTTGCGTAGATTGCCAGCACACTCATCTTCTGAGTCCTTTATTAGAAAGTCCTAATAATGAAGAAGCCCAAGCAGGTCAAACAATAATGGAAAAGACCTTATAGTGCCTAACACTTGACTATTCTAAGGACAATGAAAGTAGCAATCTAGAGTCTTTACTAAGACCACTAGGATTTCATTCCCATTTCTAAAATTCTCCAGAGTAGCTATCCAGGGATAAAGAAGTGATTTCACAAATTTGAAATGAACCAAGACAATAAAGCTTTCAGTACTGTTTTCTATAGTAATTTTCTTGTAGTGGATTTAAAAGTAATACCTTTACTCCAGAAGTTTTAGAGCATCCACCTAGAAAAGCACCTATAAACCCAGCCACTGATAATTTCACCAACATTTTGGGGGTTATGTTTTATTCCTATTTCTATATTTTCTATACCTCTCTCCCCACCTGCCACCTAATCACTATTAGATCATCTATGTTAATTTGCAACCTGGTGAGCGTTTTTTTTATTTGTTCTTTTTTCCCCCGATTGACTTTCAGAGAGTGGAAGAGAGGGAAAGACAGAAACATCGATGTGAGAGAAACACATTGATTGGTTGCCTCCTGCATGAGCCCGGAACAGGGCTCAGGCTGGGGAGGAGCCTGCAACCAAGCAAGGTACATGCCGTTGACCAGAATCAAACCCAGGACCCTTTGGTCCACAGGCCAATGCTCTCTCTACCCACTGACCCAAACCAGCTAGGGCTGTTTGTTCTTAATGTACTATATGCTAAGCTTTTTCTCCATGTCATTATCATATGAGATTTAATGGCTATACAGAGTTCTGTCTTTGGAGGGATCATGATGAAAAATATCATTAAGGCAAGTGTAATATAGTAATTTTAAGATGCATGCATATTACATATTTAAATCTGTTAATTTACCTATTTGGTTGTAAATGCTTACCAAAAAAAAAAAAAAACCCCAAAAATCTCCAGCAGGTCTTTAGTTTTCAAAGGTAGCTATTTTTTTTAAAAAAATATATTTTATTGATTTTTTTACAGAGAGGAAGGGAGCGGGATAGAGAGCCAGAAACATTGATGAGAGAGAAACATCAATCAACTGCCTCTTGCACACTCCCTACTGGGGATGTGCCCACAACCAAGGTGCATGCCCTTGACCGGAATCCAACCCAGGATACTTTGGTCCCCAGGCCGGTGCTCTAGCTGTTGAGCCAAACCGGTTAGGGCACAAGATATATTTTAGAAATGGCTTGCAGAAAAGAGTTCTTGACATTGTTTTCTTTTATGAGACAGAGAAATAATTTCAGCGATTTGAACTTCCTGATTGCCTAGACCATGATGGAAAAATGATGAAAAGGCAGGCTGGAAAACATTGTTTTATTTTAGTCTTTATTATAAAGCAGTGGCTCTCATAGTGTAATCTCTGGAGGCATCGCTTGATCATCAGCATTATCTGGAACTTGTTAGAAATGCAAATTCTGAAATTCTGGGGCCTCACCTCAGACCTACTGAATCGGAAACCCTGGGGATGGGGCCCAGCAATCTTAGGAGGTCTGATTGGTGATTCTGATGCCTGCTTATATTTGAGAACCACTATTAGAGTTAAAGAGATACAGTTTCAAATTTGTACCTTGAAAACCCCATTACCACCACAAAAATGAAACATGCTTTGCCTTCCTGCACATGTGAGCCCCTCCTGGCTTGGTCTTATAATTAAGAAATTTTCAAGATACCCTTAACCTAGGAGTTGATATAGTTGATACCTAGAACTGAAACAGAACACAAAAAGTCCTGCTAGATCGGGGGGGGGGGGGCGGAGGGAGGGAAATGCAATAAGTTCCCCTCTTGCTATTGTTAACAACCTCTTCTAAAATTCAAGGATAGACTGTGAAGTTTATAATAGGTGCTTTCGCCGTGTATTCTGCAGTTCCCTTGAGAGAAAGAAGAGTCTTCTGTCACAAAATAGACCATAAAACAAGAGCTCTGCCAACATCCACAATAACAAGTACATAGATTTTTTCCCACCTGAAGATGACAGCTAACATAAAGCCTGCCTAAAGTGGAAGACTGCACTTGGTTCCTAGCTTCCAAAATTCTTTACTGCCTCTTCTTTTTCCTGTTATCTAAACTAGATATAATGCAAACATTACTTTTCTGTTATGCTCTATTTTTTTGGTGTGGGTTTTGTTTTGTTTTTTTTTTGCTTTTGATTTTTGTTAATCCTCATCAGAGGATATTTTTCCATTGATTTTTAAAGAGAGTGGAAGGAAGGGAGACAGAAACAGCGATGTGATGTTTTATCCATTGGTTGCCTCCTGCATGTGGAGAGGCCATGGATGGAGCCTGCAACCAAGGTGTATGCCCTTGACCAGAATCGAAACCAGGACCCTTCAGCCCGCCTATGTTCTAACCAGCTAGGGTTGCTATGCTATTTGATAATGTTATGGCAACTTGTATTTACTGAACTGACTTATGTCACACGGTGATTAGAGTATATATACTATACACAGGTGATGTGCTTTGCCAAGTGCACATACACACATAAAATGCTCTGGAAGCTTGAGCTTTTAACAGACTACCATTGGCCTGGCTTGTGTTTTTAACACCCTACTTATGTATAAGGCTGCTGTTTTTGGAATGAAATCCTGAGGCATAATAATGATGTGGTCTGTGTCAGTTACTTGCTTTCACTCCTGGTCCATCCTTCCCAAATATAGCAGCTGTATCTCAGTGGAAAGAGTATCAGAAGACTGTGGGACCTTGGAAAAGTCACTTAACTTCTTGGCCTCCATTGATTCAGCTGTAAAAAATGAGACACCACCTAATTCCCAAAGCTGTTGTATTAAGTGAGATACATAAATTTTAAAATATTTTGTACATTATAAACCTATATTTATCCATTTATTCCACCCATATTTATTGAGCAGCCATTACGCAGGAGGCACTCTTCTAGACACTGAGAATAAAGGTGTGAACAAGAAAACATCAACCCTTTCCCCAAAGGAGCTTACATTCTAGTGGGACGGTAAGATTTATTAACACAAAGGATAGCTTTATCCTACCATGTAAGGTATTTCCTAGGATTCAGATTCCCTGTGGCCTTCTGTAATATTAAGATCTATGATAAAGGTAGCTTTTTAACTGCAAAAACAACATTATTAAATGAAGGTCAATTAGATTTTTCTGACTTGATTGATAACTGAGGCTTTCCCAGTTGTAACCAGCTCCTCCAGTGAAATAATCATTATCTCTGGAGGCAGAAATTACACTAACCTAGAGAAGACAGAAAAAAGCACACATTAATTTTTGTGATGAGTTCAAAGAATCACACTGAATACCATGTTCGACCTTTAAGGGGAAGGGAAACAATCCTATTTTTCTATATCTGTTGGTCATTTCTGGACCTGAATTGGCTGAATTTGATCTGATAATTTTCCAGAATATCTCATCCTTCCTAATAAAAAATTCACTGTGAGGCAACTGTCAAAAAAGCCTCTCAATTGGTCAAAGGAATGATTAATCTAATATAAGACTGATTTGGGGGTTCTGAAATATAGAGGTCCAAGTAGTCCTGTTTTTAAAAAATGCGTTGGAACCATACTGCAGTCTCCAGTCTCCATCAAATGGAAAGAGCTTTCAAAGAGGCCTGTTCAGAATGCGCACTAGGTTTTAGAAAAAGGAGGAGGGGCAAACACACACACACATAAACGCTCACCTAAAATCTCAGCCAATGCTAAATGTTAATTCTTCTGATCATAATTAAGGTGAAAGGAGGGCAATCCATTTTTATAGCGGATATATCCATTTCTTTGTTTGCTTCCACACACATTATGCGCAAATCTACAAGCAAGGCAGACCCTGCCGCTGAGGCATCTCATACAAACCGCCTTCCCAGGAGGAGACAGTAAAACCCAGCTGGAGGGCTGTTGTTTTATTTAATGGGGATGGAAAGACAGTGGTCAGAAGACTAGGATTAGAACCGCAGCGCCCCCACCCCCGCGGACCCTAGAAACCGCGACTGTAGGATGTTCTCTGCGGATACCGCATCCTTGGAAGGTCCTACGCAGGTCTGAGGTTCTGCTATTTATCATTTCCCACGCCCTCCAGAACCATCACCACAATGTTCACCTCTATAATGGTGATGATTCCTCTTCTAAGCACACCTCTATCTCCATTCCTGGTCTTGGAGGGGTTTCTACCGCGACCCCCGCCCCGCACCTTTCTAGCCGTTATGTCATCATCCCCTGCCACCTCACTCGGCCAACCCCCTCCCCAGGACAACAGTGTCCTCCAGCATTTCCAAATCTCCAGCCTCTAAACCCTCGCCTGTATCCTGCCCCAGTCCCTGTCCCAATCCCCATCACCGATCCCCTACCCCTGTTCCTTAACCGGATCCGCGCACCTTCCTCACCTGCAGCCCAGGAAAACGTGGTTGGTCCAGGCGGCGGAGAGCGCTAGGAGCTGGTCGAGGGCAGCGCCGGGATAGCTGTGCAGGTGCCGACAGATGAAGCTGCGTCGCAGAGCCCACTGCCAGTCACTTTCGTGGCTATAGCGCCACTGCTCCAGCACTGGATCAGGCGGGGGCGGTGGCGGCGGGAGGGGGAGCAGCGGCGGAGGCGACAGGAAGTCGCCCCCCAACAGCAGACGTCCGCCAGCCATCTTCTCCGCCCCCAAGCAAGGCCACTAGGGATGAAGCCAACTATGGACCTGGAGCGAGTTGGATCGGGGGCCGGTGGGAGGAGCCAGGTGAGGAGGGGCGCGCCGGGGCGCTAAGACCAACTCTCAGGGGTCTAGGGTGTGTGCTTGGAGGGCGAATGCTAAAGAGGAAAAGGAGCTCAGGTCCCCACGCCAGCGCGCGCGCCTGCTGCACTCCAACTCGTGGAGGAGCGGGAGGGCGCCCACTGCAGTCCACGCGCGTCGGGGACGCCAAGCCAGGCCCCGCGCTCCGCACTTCCAGCCACCCGCAGACCCACGCTCAGCGCGGGGAGGAGGGAGGAAAGACACCAGCACGCTCTGCTCCCCCTCCTCTGAGTTCCTGCCTACCTACCCGCGTGCAGCCTGGCGGTAGCGAGCCAGTGCGCATGCGCTGCGTGTGATCCCTAACTTCCAAATCCCGTGACCAAATCTCGCGCGATGTACATTTCCCCTTTCTATGACGACTACGGGCCTTTTTGACGCACTACGGTGACTAGCGGAGGGAGGGGACTCCGGGAAGTAAATTTTGGAAGATTCTCAGAGGCTCTGGAACATGTTTCCATTGAATCTCTGGAAGACGACCTCAGGTGATTGTTGGCTGCAATGACTCTTCTGATGCTTTCACCTGAGTTTCTGAGCAGCACGACAGTGCGGTGTTCTTTGGGAGAGACTTAGGTTTGTAATAGATTTTACACTTTTTTTTTAATGTCAGCTTTCCGAGGTTCCTTTTCTTTAGAGGATAGCTTGAAAAGCTATGTGCGTTATGTATCGTTAGCTTTGCATTTTATTGTGAGAACATAGGCGAGATTAAATACTTGCAAAGAAAATCATCCACAATGCCACTTCTTGTACATATTCCATTCCAATTGCTGACAAATAGAGACAACGTGCTTACACAGTTCTGATCATGATTGCAAGTAATTTTGCATTTTCTATACCAATGTAAAATGTGCAAAATATTACAAAATACAAAAGGGCCCACAAAAGAGCCTTAAAAGCTGCACAGCAACAAATGGCAAAACCACTGTATAGCTGAGCACATCGCTGTAGCAGTGCTCAGGTCAGTTCCCTCAATCCCTGTCTGCCAACCTGTGTTATTTAGGTAGTTCATCAATGAGTATCAACAGGAATTTACACAGCACTTGTGTGCTCAATACAGGGTGGGGCAAAGTAGGCTTATAGTTGTTTGTATGGAAAATACAATAATAATAAGTAATAATAATAAACCGTGTTTCGAGTACAGCAAGTCTACTTTTGCCCCACACCAGCAGTAATAAAAGGAAAAAGAAACTGTTTTCTCTGTCATCCTAGAACTGATTGCAATCTTGGTGGGGAGAAATAGTCCTGTATGAAACTCAATGTCCCACTGGCAACAGGTCCATTGGATAAGATGGCTTTGACCCATTGCCCTGTTTCACATTTTAACAACACATTTTTCATTATATGATACATCTTATGTGTAGGGTGTATTGGATTGAGAAGAGCAGAACATAACATCACTTTTCACACCGTTTCATAATTATTCATTTCCGTGTCTGCCTTGCCTATTTCCTAGTGAGTGTTTTGTCTTTGACTCTATGGCAGGCATTCATGTTGCTTGAAGTAAAGGCATTCTTTGAACCACAAGATCAAAACACGATATGAAGTAGGAAGATCATAAATTAAAGTCATTGTTGTATGAGTGAAAAAATTAGGGCTAGAGAGGTGAATGACTTGTGGAAGACTGTAGAGACTGTAGCAAAGCTGAGGTCATAATCTGGGTCACTTGACTCTTCATCCAGTGCTTTTCCGGCCATTTGCCATTGCATAGCCCTGTTTTTTTAAAAAAACATTTTTCTTCACAGCATGTATCACCTTTTGAACTCTTAAAAAAAAGTTTGCCCCCTGCCCAGTGTCAGCTCCATGAAAATAAGGAACTCATCTGCCTTGCTTTTTGCACCTATGCCTGGCTACTGTGGGCACTCCATAGATATTTCTTGAGATGAATGAATGAATGAATGAATGAAGGCTCTTTCCGTTGTCCCAATCTTGTGAACTCCATTTCCTTGGAGTCTATATTTTAAGCTGATTTGTTATTTTACAGTTGGATTAATTTCAGCCTAAGCTGCCAACCTTCATCAGCAACAGCATTGTCATCAATACATATTGTTCCTCGAAAAAGATTTGAGAAAATAAAAGCTACATCCTCTTAGCTTTGATGAAAAGTGTTCATCAGATAGGAACATATAATTGCAATCTGACTTTTGAACTTGGATTACAAAATGAAAGGTAATGAAACTGATGTTATAGGCAAGCCATTTACTTTACAGCATCCATAACTGGACTCCATTTGAAATTCCCACTGTAGAATACAGTTTCATCTCTAGAAAGCAAAACAAAAATTTTCACGATTGTCCATGACCTTATTTCACTAGTAATCCTGATCAAAAAATCCCTCAGCCAACTTATCTCAGCCAATTCCCTTTTCACAAGCCACATATTTCTCTGTGATCAGGAATTGAAACCGTAAGCTGAAGTAGGTTATCTAAAAAGTGGTTGAAGATAGGTATAGCAAGTAATGATGATAAAGGCAACCATTGCGATCCTGAAACAATTCAGAAATCGGTAGTCATCCATCACACACACACACACACACACACACACACACACACACACACGCACTGACAGCTCTGAGCTTCTCTCCATGCCCTTTCCTATGGGGGTCAGTGAGTGATCAAAGGAGGAAAACTTGGAGAATGGTTAAGCATCCCCCATAAACTATCCCAAAAATCAGACCACCAAAAGTTCCTGACCTGAATAGTCTGCACTACAATATTCTCTTTGAGGAATGTTTACTAACAGATTAAAAGCAATAGCTAGAAGCTCACACTGGTCACATCTTGGTAATTTGAGTACAAAAATTATTAAGGACAGTAAAGAACAATTGAAACAATAGGAAACTATAAGTCAGCAATGACGCTAAGTTGACAAATAACAAATGGAAAGGGAGGGCCCTTGCTTACAATAGAATATCATAAATGTTTATAGTTGTTGAGCCCAGAGTATGGACTTTCTAAAGCTCAAGCCAAATAAGCTAAGAGGTAGTGGAGGACTTGGAGGGATACTGATGGAAGGTAGGACTAGGTGGCAAAACCTCTGTGACATACTATTGTTCAAATGCACAATTCTTTGAAGGGGTACCCACATTTTAAAAGAATGGCCTTGCAAGAAAGCTGTCCTTTCAGTAAGGGATGAATCTCTTGAAGTGGGGGCATTTCAGACAGGAGGGGACACTGCTTAACCTCAGTGCTTAAACAGGAGCCCTGGTTGCTTGGTATTTTTGAGGGTGTTAGAGGCCCAGTCCTCTATCTAGAAGTAGTTGGGGTTCTCACCTCCTCAGTACCCCAGGAGCAGGAGCTCATCAACACAGCAAGCCCCTGCCTCCCACCTATGCTCTAGCAAAACTGTGTGCAAATTTTAGTTAACTACTCCTCGCTCAACTTGCATTAAACTTCAGCCATTTGTCTTCACTTCTGATTTATGTTGACCAGCCAGTCTCTTTTAACACCTTTCGTCTGATGATGCATCAACAAGTACTAAAATGCATTAGAGGTGAGGTAAGCATACTATGGCCTGCAGACCAAATCTGGTCCCACCATCTGTATTTGTATGACCAGCATGCTAAGAATGCATATATATAACATTTATTTTTATTTTATTTTTTTACAGAGAGGAAGGGAGAAGGATAAAGAGTTAGAAACATTGATCAGCTGCCTCCTGCACACTCCCTACTGGGGATGTGCCCGCAACCAAGGTACATGCCCTTGACCGGAATCAAACCTGGGACCCTTGAGTCCACAGGCTGATGCTCTATCCACTGAGCCAAACTGGTTAGGGCAGAATGCTTTTTATATTTTTAATGGCTGTAAAGAATAAATAATTTAGGACATGTGAAAATGAAATTCAGGTGTGAATGTCAAATTTCAGTGTCTGTAAATGAAATTTTATTGGCATACAGCCACGCTCATCTTAACTAATAAAAGCGTAATATTGAAATTAACTGTTTCTCCGGGATGGGGTAAGCCACGCCCACCAGCCAATCAGAGCGGCTGTATGCAAATTAGTCTAGCCAACATGGAGGCCGCCACTCACGGAGTAAACGGCAGCTTCCATTGCAGCAGGAGTGAAAGTGAAGCTGCCGCCCGCTCCGCTCCACTATCCTGGCTCAACCAAAACACATTTTTGCAACAAAATAACAATCATAGAATCCTCGGGAGCTGAAGGAAACAGCAGGCCTGGCCTGAGTCTAAGAGTAACATTGTCTCATTATAGACACTGTGAGGTGAAGCAGAGAGGAGGCTTCATTAGTAGGAGGCCTCACCTTAAAGGAACAGTGTATCAATTATAGAAGATAAACAAACCCCAGAAACCTGCGTCCAGCCAGCCTTGCTGGGACATCGGGTCAATGGGAGCTGTGGGCAGCCTTAAAGCCTGAAAGCGCCAATCAGCCCGTCACCCACGCTGGCCACAACCCAGTGGGGTGAGGGACGTTCCTGGGGGGCTTGGCCAGCCTGCACACAGCCATCAGCCCCTCACCCAGGCTGGTCAGGCACGCCAGCAGGTGGACATCCCCAGAGGGTCCCAGACTGTGAGAGGGCACAGGCCGGGCTGAGGGACCTCCCAAGTGCACAGAGCTGCTGCAGGGCGGAACAGCGCAGGACCCAGGACCCATGAGTGGGAAAGAGGCAGCAGGGTTGGCGGCCTGCTTGGCAGCTCCCCAGGCCCTTTGCGGGGCACCAGGGAGTGGGAAAGAGGCGTCGGGGGCATCTCAGCCTGCTTGGCAGCTGCCCAAGCTCTTTGCGGGGCACCGGGGAGCAGGAAAGCAGAGCTGCAGGGGCTGGGGTCCTGTTGGCGGCTCCCCAGACCCCTTGGCGGCACCAGGGAGTGGGAAAGGAAGGCAGCAGGGTACCGGTGAGTGGGAAAGAGGCGTTGGGAGCATCTCAGCCTGCTTGGCGGCTCCCCAGGCCCTTTGGGGGGCACTGGGGAGCAGGAAAGCAAGTTCTTGGGAGCTGGGGGCCTGCTTGGCGGCTCCCCAGGTCCCTTCCGGGGACCAGGGGGCAGGAAAAGGCTGACCTGACCACGAGGCAGGATTTTCCCTGCTTTCTGGTGGCTGGAGGAAGATGGGCAGTAGGCAAGCTTGGGAGACAGGCAGCACCCAGCCCTGGCAACAGCTCAAAAAAAGAAAACAACATGCAGGGGAGGGCAAGAGTCTGAGAGATCAACATAGAGGGGGTGCCTGCTCCAAGCCTGGGGGCAGGCCCCCAGCAGTTAGACACACACAGGAGGACTGCTCCGAGCCTCAGATGTGGCAGGGGCAGGTCCCCAGTGGTCTCACACACGCACACGCACACACACACACACACACACACACACACAAAAGGTGCCTGGCAGACTGGGGCCATCATAGGACATCCACTGAGGGGTTCCAGACTGTGCTAGGGGGCAGGCTGGGCTGAGGGACCCCCACCCTCCCCCCCTGTGCACGAATTTCGTGCACCGGGCCCCTAGTACACACATATTATCTATGACTGCTTTTGTGCCATAGTAATAGTTGAATAGTTGCAGAGACCATCTGGCCTGCAAAGCCTAAAACATTTATCAGCCGGCCTTTTACAGAAAAAGTTTGCTTACCCCTGGCCTAGAGTAATAATTATTAACATGGGGCTATTTTGTCCTCCAGGAGACACATGGCATTGATAGGAGACACTTTTGGTTGTCACAATTGGGAGTGGGGTAGGGTGCTACTGACATCTAGTGGGTAGGGATGCTGTCAAACATGCTACAATGAACAGGTCCCTACAGCAAAGAATCATCCTCAAATATCAGTAGTGCTGAGGTTTAGAAACGGTGGATTAGAGGGACCCAAGATACTTCTAGCAAAGGGAAAACTCCATCCTTTAATAAAGGTATTGTTTATGGAACACCTGGGTCTTTAATTTACATGAACTCATGTAGCCTTCATGATCATCCTGCAAGGGAGTTGCTGACAGTCTCCTTTTGCAGGGAAGTTTTTAAGAATTTTCCCATAGCGCACATGCTAGCAAGGCTGTCTGGCTGCAGAGCCTGTATTTTTCCACACCCCAGTGCCTGCAGCTACTCAGTGACGTCAGAGGCTAGTGTTGTCTCACTCGGCTGCCCTCTAGTGTACAAACTATGCAGGCGCAGGCCAGTGTCGCTTCCTTCAGGCCTGGGCACCAAGAGAATATAGATCACTCTCCTAACCCCAGAATCTGGACCATCCGGGATATGGAGTCAAGGAAAGGAAACCCCACGCTTGCAAGCATTTATGAAAACTGACCACTCTCCCTCTTGCCCACTTTAATGCTAGGGGTAGGGACTGAGGACAGGCGCTTCCCTCCCTGGTGGATCCAAGACAAAATACTGCTTGCTATCCTTTGAGTCAAAGAATAGCCATATGCATGAATTTTTGGGATGCTCACATCGCAGGATTACATAAGAGGAGAATCTTGTTTTGTAGGATCTGGCACTCCTCTTCCTCCCTCTGTTATCCTAGATGATAAGAAACTCAACTGGTCAGATAAATCTATGCTAATAAAGGAAAAGTAGAGGACTTCCTGTCCACCCCATCCCACCCCACTGTGGGAATTTCAAGCTCAAAGAGGGGAAGGAGGGGGCCAGCAGCCCACCTAGGAAGGTTGTATATGGGTTCATGATGCCTTCTTGAGCCCTTCAAATCATCCACTTGGAAGGCAGCCACCCACTCCTAAGGCAAACCATGATGGGTCGAATCATCTAATAGTTTAAGATCAGATCACACAGCCACTGAGCATTTCTTCGAATTTTATTGAAAATTGACATGGACATTAGAAAGGTACCAAGCTAAACAGTGCTGGTTTGGGGATGTTTCTCTTGTGAATGAATGCTCCAGAGGAGCAGTGAATGGTCACACCGTTGAGCAAAAAGAACAAAGGAAAAGAAAGGAAAAACAAACACAGATTCTGGAAAACATGCAAAGAGGCTCTCTCAAGAGACGCTGGACAGTAGGATGGTGATGGTTGTAGGGATATGTGGGAAGGAGCACACTTACATGGTATTTTGATGCAAGTTAAAACCAACAAGTTCAAGGCAGATTTATCAACATCAAAGCTCTCCAGCCAGATCCCAGGTTGAGCAGAAACCTCTCTCAGAACCCCAACTAGCCTTGGAAAGTTGAATGGATTAATTTTGCTTGCACTAAGCTTAAACCCCCTCCCATCTTTCCTTTCTCAACCAGTCAGTTAAATCCATGCTAATAAAGGAAAAGTAGAGGATTTTTCCTCTACTTCTGAGTGTTAGTGGATCCATTTCCCCCTTGGCGGGGGTCTGCAGAAGGTCTGTGAATGCTGAAGAAGATACCAATGTCACTTGACTTTCTCTTCCGTATTCAGAAATGTTTACTAGTGGCTGTAGACAGTCAACCCAATGAACTGGAGAATTCGTGTTTAAAAAGAAAAACAAGAAACTCAAACGAAAACTTGTAAACAGCACTTCCACACCCACAGCTGAGGTCTCCTGCCCCAGTCACTTACACTTGGGTGAATCATCCTGCAGTTGTCTCTCTGAGGTTACACTTGGTCCATTCTCCAGCACTGACGGTTCTTTTCCCGCCTTGTTAGGCTAGGACAAGACACTTCCGTTTAAAATACCATGTAAGTCAGGAGAGAGCTTCTTGCCTGGACACTGGGACACATGAACACTTGCTGAGTGTGTAGTGTGTGTGTGAATGTTCGCGCACACGCATGGGGGGAGAAGGAGTTGGTTGGTTTCTGGTTTGAGACAATGTGGAACCCTAACTCTTCTATAATGGCAGTCTTCTCCTTTAGACTTAATGCAGCTGCTGAAGACAAGATTAAAAAAAGCTGGAGAGGGAGAGAGAAAGAGAAAGAAAACATGAAATTAGCCAAAGAAAAAAGGATATTCAAAGTAAGACAAGGCAAGGGGAGGGGGCAGTGTGAGGTAGAACAGATTATACTTGCAGAAGACAGGTTAGAAATGGGGTCACTGATGGACCATCACCACCCGGAAATCTGCTGACAAGGCTTTAAGAACAACACACACCAGTTTAAAGCTTCTTGTTTTAATTAAAAAACAAGCACATATTAACAGCCACGTGGGAATACCATATGATTAAAACAGGAAACAAAAACAAAAGTGATCTGCACTGCAGCTAGGAAAAGCAAACTTCTTGGCTTAAGCAATGAGGTGTGTGCGTGGGATTTTTCAGGAGAGCGATTCCATTCCAGAATGGAAAAAGAAAAGCACAGACCATTTTTAATGACTGGTTTTGTATCACCAGAAGTAAACAGAGTAGTTAGGGTATTTTAAAAAACAGCAACAGCCTGGCCAGTGTGGCTCAGTGGTTGAGCATCGACTTATGAACCAGGTGGTCACAGTTAGATTCCCAGTCAGGGCATATGCCTGGGTTGCTGGCGAGATTCAGTTGTGCAGGAGGCAGCCGCTCAATGATTCTCTCTCATCGGTGATATTTCTGTCTCTCTCTCTCCCTCTCCCTTCCTCTCTGAAATCAATAAAAAAATATTTTTAAAAAATAATTTAAAAAATCAAAAACAGCAACACTTTTACTAATTAGAAAGCCTTTTCATTGAAGGGGAAAAAACCTTTCTGTTCTACAGTGAGAAAACTACCATTAATTGATGTCACCCCAATCAATGCCATAAAATAAAAAAGAAAGAAAACTATCCAATGAAATACAATTTTAATTCTTTTCAAAATGTTAATCAACTTTGTAAAGGCTTTATGATCACTCACAGGTTAGACTTTCGTTTACTAAACTTTCTTGATTATGAGCATCATCTAGGGCACCAGTTAAACATATGCGTGCCTAGGCCCCATTCCAGACTTCCAGGAAAGTTGACCGGCTAACAGGTGCTGGTGACCCCTTCTGCCAGCAGAAGCACTCCCTTCAGGAGTTGCTCTGGGGTCTTCAGCTTTGCCCGCCCCTACCTATCCATCCTTAAATATTTCTCTATGGGAAAAAATCTCAAAGGCCCTCTAAGAGCAACTATGCGGTTTCTCTGAGCATCAAAAGACCTGGTCTCAGCCCTAACTGGTTTGGCTCAGTGGATAGAGCCATTGGCCTGCAGACTGAAGAGTCCCACGTTCGATTCCAGTCAAGGGCATGTGCCTGGATTGCGGGCTCGGTCCCAGGTGGAGGATGGGGGGCGTGCAGGAAGCAGCCGATCAATGTTTCTCTCTCATCATTGATGTTTCTATACCTCTCTCCCTCTCTCTTCCTCTCTCAAATCAACAAAAATATGTTTTTAAAAAAGACCTTGTCTCTAGGAACTTGAACAGATTGAAGCCCTTTGTGAAATGAATCTGGAGTCAGGAGACACTGAATTTGGCCTGGCTCTACCAAGAAACAGCATTGGGCCCTGACCGATTTGGCTCAGTGGATAGAGCGTTGGCCTGCAGACTAAAGGGTCCCAGGTTCGATTCCGGTCAAGGGCATGTACCTTGGTTGCAGGCATATCCCCAGTGGGGACTGTGCAGGAGGCAGCTGATCGATGTTTCTCTCTCATCGATGTTTCTAACTCTATCCCTCTCTCTTCCTCTCCGCAAAAAATCGATAAAAAATATATTTAAAAAGAAACAGCAATGGGACCTCTGGCATGTCCATTCACTTCTATGGGTCTCAGTTTTCTTAAGAAAAAAGTGGGACCCGACCGGCATGGCTCAGTGGTTGAGCATTGCCCTATGAACCAGGAGGTCGTGGTTCCATTCCTGATCAGGGTACATGCCTGGGTTGCAGGCTCGATCCCCAGTGGGGGGCGTGCAAGAGGCAGCTGATCAATGATTCTCTTTCATCATTGATGTTTCTATCTCTCTCTTTCCTTCTCCTTCCACTCTGAAATCAATAAAAAATGTATCTTTCTAAAGGAAAAAAGTGGGTCATGTCTGTCTTGTGGACCAAAATTTCTCCTGCCCAGCCTCTGAAGGTCTTTCAGGCTGCATGGCTCTAAAACTTTTGAAGTTTTCAGAGCTCTTCAAGCCTCAAATACTTAATCTGTAAACAAATGCAAATGAGGGGGGCTCCGTTTATGATACAAATAATTACCCAGAGGGGATGGAAGCCAGTTGATTGTTTTAAGTTTGGGATTTGTGCAGAAGCATCTGTGAAACTGGACCGGAAACATCAAAGCAGCAAATAAGAAGCCTTTCTCCGGAGGGCTTGACAGCCCTAACTTAGCATCTCTCTGAGCTACTGGCTGAGTATCTAAGTTCTTTTTTTTTCAAACTGCTAAGCATAGAGTCTCCTAAAATGCTCCATGAGACTTGGATTTTTCAAGAAACTAGCTTAAGCTTTGGCAGCATCCCCTTCCCTTTTTGCCTGTGGCTACTAACAAATCAATGACTCACCAAACAATACATATCAAAGCTGTACTTTTGCTTAACCAACACGAAAAGGTAAAGTGTGCATACGTTTGCTTTTCATTTTTTCTACTTTTCACTTCCTCTTAGCTATTATTGAAGATAGAAACCCTCTTCCCACGCTCAACTCTTCAAAGCAGCCTGACTATTTGACATAGCCTTGATAGACTGTTTCCAAAGAAAGTTAAAAAAAAAAAATACCCTCAAAAAATATAATAAAAAATGAAGTCATGGTCAGTGCCAGTGACACTGGGAGGCAGAACTAAAAAAAAAAAAAAAAAGAGGTGGTGCTTGAAGTGGAAGTACATGGTAGGGGCAGGGGACCAGCTTCCTGGCACCGCGAAGGAAAGCTGTCAGTTAAAATAGAAATCTTTGCTTAAAAGGCTAAATGGAGTCCAGTCCAGCTGTAGCCGGGAATACTATTCAGTACACAGCCATAGATTACTGCAAAGGAAGGGCAGAGAAAGGGCGGGTTAGCCACAGAGTATTGCCAGGTCACTTCCAGCTCTCACTCTCGCCCTGGCTAAACACCAAAGGCCACTGTGTCTGACAGTGGAGCACTCTCTACTTTAAAGGGTTTCCCAAAGCCATGACCAGAATTAGGACTGAAATATTTATAAAATACCAAATGCTTAGACTGCAGATAAAATTAAGGACTTTCTGAGGATTAACACTGCTTTTCTCTAGCTGAAAGGTCCACGTCTTCTCGTGGGGGGAGGGTACATGCAAAATACAGATTAAAACTCATCACATTCACCAGACAGACAGGAAGACTCATCAAAGCGAAACTGAAAACATTGATTCGTTGATCACTCAGTTTGACTGTTTATGATAAGGGTTATTATACCTGCTACTGGCCCTGCTGTTGGGGAGTGGTGTGGAGCCCTAAAGGAGATTACACAGGCGATGCCCAGACATCTCAGAATTCCTTAAGCCCACCATTCAAGACACTAGGCTGGCAATAATATGCAGGTTTATTTCCCCTTCTGCATCTGTGGGGTACTCGGAGTTATAGGGAGAGGAAATTTATGCTATTTTCTTCAGCAGTCATTTTCAGGGGAGGGGGGAATGAGGGACTTGGTGTAAACTTATTCTGGATTTTTAACACAGCTTGAGTACAGTCACCTTGAGTGAATCAAAACTGGAAAGGGCTGGGCTGGGAGGCCAAAAGGAAAAGGCATCAAAGGATCTCCTTCTGGAGCCCTCTGAGAAGGACCTGTGGCTCAGTTGGGAGGTGGCGGGTGCTCAGGGAAGCCCAATGACTAGAGGCCAAGGGGGAAAGCCTTGTTGACTGGTGCTTACCCAGTCACAGTGGCTGCAAATACCTCTGGGAAGCGAGCAGCCATCAGAGTTCGAACAGGGAAACTGACGATGGAGAGTAGCAGATAGGACCCCTGAACAAGTTACACTCTGGCAAAGATGGAGATGGGGAGTGGCTGGCTGGGAACACTAGGAGGGGAAGTGGGATGCACGATGCATCTCTGAGCCACAGAACTTCCAGCTTCTTAACCAGAGGCCAGACACCATCCTCAGACTCTCAGGCTTCTATAAACTTTGGCAGGAAGAGAGGAGAGGGCACGGGTTGTGTGCCCCCAGTCGTGTTAGGGGTAAAGATAGGGAGGCCCAGCTCTGTTGTGCAGGAAAAGAGCATCTACAGGAAGCCCAAACTGAAAATGAAAAGAGAAGGTGGGTTAATGAATGGGTGGATTAATGTACGCCAAAAAAAAAAAAGGTTAGAAGAAAACTGTTTGTCGTGATGACTAGTAGACAAATTAGAATATATAGCTATGTTAGATGGTTTTAAGGTTCTATATTGCATTGGCTCCTGGGAACATGCTTTCTCACCTGTATATCCCCCCCCACACACACACCCCTCTGAGTGGCAGCAGTAGTGATATTATCTAGCAAAATAATTACCAACAGTCTCAAGAAGACATTCTCTCCCTTCTTAATTACTAGGTCCTGATTAATGCCCCACACCCAGACACCTTGTGCAGGAATACCTTCAGCAAATGTCCAGGTGGCCTCAGGCCCCTGCACAGAGCACCAGGCTCTCAGCTATTAATTGCCTTGTCCCATAGGGGAAGCAGAGGAGGTTGAGGTTTCGCCTCAGGTAGCCTTTGGAGCAGTCCCAGTCAGCTAAGTGGTACTCTGGGACAAGAGCTGTTTGAGAAGTGTCTGGTTCAGACCACAGTTATCTGAAAAACTGAACTACGGAAATCCATTATTGGTTTGTGTTTACATAGCACTTTGACCTTTTTTTTTTCATTTAAACTTCATCCTTGTGACATAAACAGGGCAAGTAATATCCATCCCCATTTGACATATGAGGAGACTGAGACACAGGCAAATAAACCATCTTGCCCAGATTACAAAAAAAAGATGCAGCCAGAATCAGAGCCTGAAACCCTTGGCTGTTTAATCACACCACAGTGTCCCTGAGAATGCCTTGGCTGTAGATCTAAGCCCCTGTTTTTATCTGAAGAATACATTTATTCCATTAAATAAAGACTATTAGATATTTGGTAAGGATAGTTAAAAGCATTTGCATACGTATGTACAGTCACTTCCTCAGAATGAATACATCCAAACACCTCAACACCATACACACACACAGGAATAGCAATATACACCAAGAATTAGGAGTTCTACATTCTTAGCTTTTTTCAAATATTTAAAAAACTGATTTTAGGGAGGAAGGGAGAGGGAGAGATAGAAACATCAACGATGAGAATCATTGATCAGTTGCCTCCTGCACGCCCCCAGCTGGGGGTTGAGCACACAACCCAGGCGTGTACCTTGCCTGGGAATTGAACCATGACTTCCTGGTTCATAGGTCAATGCTCAAACACAGCCACGCTGGCCGGGCAGGAGTTCTACATTCTTGTTCCAGTGCTGCCACTAACTGACTGTGTGATACTTGGTCAAGTCTATTATATTCCCTGCTCCTCCATGTACTCATTTTGTCAACAGAAGGTTATTCCTTCCATACCTCACATGACTGTTGTAAGGCAAAAATGAGATCTCATGTGGAAAAGCACTTTGAAAAGTATTAGAATGTTATCTGAATGCTCCTTTCTTATTTTATCCTTTGCCCAATTCCTAGGGAAAGGGAAACCTAAACTACACAGCAACAACCTATTTTCTGTGCTTCACAGGAAGGCTGACATATTTTAATACACGTACACTCTTCCCGATACTGTGTACCCCCAAGAGTCAAGGGCCAGTAACCATTCAGATACAGTATCACAACTCTGTACAGGTCACAGGAGTTATTTTCCATTACAGTTTCCGACAGCCACAAGTAGTGCCTCAAGCAATTTCAAGATCAGTGAGGAACAGTAAGCCTCACTCAGCTAATGAGAGGTAGACTTTGTGATCCACCCCATGAAATGAAGGCTCTGGGGAAGGCACAGGCTGCCTTTGCTGCTTTCAGATCTCAGGGAGTCAAGGCCTCTTTCCCCTATTTGCTTCGGAACTGCTTTTGTGGTCTTCTGGGGAGAAGCCTGCCAGAAAGAAACAACCTACTTGGGTTGAGGTTGGTTGTTCCCACTGTTTGCTAAATTGCCTCTCACCTATAAAGTTAAGGCTTTAATTATAGTTTTGCTAGAATCCATTTCAGTAATGGCCACTAACAGTGGTTCACTCAAGGAAACCTGAACCAAACTGTGTTAAACCACTTTAATTCAGTTTCATTAACTGAAAGCTAATTTACCAGAATACATATTTTCTACTCTCCTCATTGACAATGGGGAACAAAGAAGATACATGTGACTGAGCCTCTACAGGTGTCAGACCCTCTGCAAGGCACTGGGACCACAGCAGAGGACAGACACTCTGGGAAGTGATAGTCTTCCTTAATGGAAACCTGCTGTTTTATTCCAGTCAACTAACAGGGGCTTTAAAGACTTGCCTTTAAGCCAGACAATAAATCTTGTCATTGTTCTTTTAGGGTTGTTTCCTTTGGCCCAATTTCATGGGGCTTATGTTTCAGAAGCCTCTATGGACTTCCTCTTTGGAACTTGCTTGAAAAAAGGATGTTTTGCCAGCTGCCCAAAGTCCCCAGTGCAATATCTGTAGCACTATTTGATGATGAACGGCAGGCTCTCAATTTAAATCATAAACTGGTTTGGTTCAGTGGATAGAGCATTGGCCTGTGAACTGAAGGGTCCCAGGTTCGATTCCAATCAAGGGCACATGCCCGGGTTGTGGGTTGCGGGTTCAATCCCCAGTGGGGGGCATGCAGGAGGCCGCTAATCAATGATTCTCTCTCATTGATGTTTCTATCTCTTCCTTTCCCTTCCTCTCTGAAATCAATAAAAAATATTTTTTTAAAATCATAAACTACATTGCTGATTGGGGAGAAGCCCTCTCAATATTTTATATTCCCTCCCTGATTCAAACAAACCAAAGGTAAAGGCATTTATGAGACAACTGGGCTATTTTGAACACGGACTAGGAGTTTTATGTTCATGATTTGTTCATTTTGTAGGTATGTTAATGGTGACATTGTGGTGATTTTTTAAAAGAGTCATTATCTCTTAAAGATAAATGCTAATATATTTTCAGATGAAATAATGTGGGTTTTGCTTTATAATAATCCAGCAGGTTTGGGATAATGGATGAAACAGGATTGGCCCTGTGTTGACAGCTGTTTGGGGGCCGGGTTGTGGGTACCTGGGGCTGCACTGTGCTATCCTCCCTCTTCTTTTGTGCCTGTTTGAAAGTTCCTATGGTAAAGTTTAAAAACAGTAATAAGCTTAATATGGTTAAATTAACCATATTCATTTTCCCTCCCTCCCTACTTGAGTTTAGTACAGACAGAGGTGCTTAATCATTGTTATAATCAACCTATAAATCACATGACGCCAGGGACTGCTTTATCCTCTTCTATAGATACAGCCTGAAGCCCTCAGGAATCCATCTTATCAAAGGTAGGTGTTCATGAAGCTGGACTAGTAGAATTAAATGTAAGGAATTTTCCTATAGTATCTGATAGCTCTTCAGTTTCTTCCACTTTCATTATGGTTTTGGAGGGTTACATAGACAAAGGAAATTTGAAAATTTGAACCCTTTGGATAAAAAATAGACACCAGCCTGGCTGGTGTTGCTCAGTGGTTAAGCATTGACCTAGGAACCAGGAGGTCACGGTTTGATTCCCAGTCAGGGCACATACCCAGTTGTGGGCTCCATCCCCATTGTGGGGCATGCAGGAGGCAGCTGATCAATGATTCTCTCTCTCCCTCTCCCTTCCTCTCTGAAATATATATATATATGTATATATAAAATAGCCACCAGAGGGCAACAGAGAAGCAAGTTTTTGTTAGTTTGGAACATTCCCAACCTGGAGTCACTGCCACTGTGACAATTACAGGACAGGGATGCTGAACCCAGCAGTTTCCCTGCTTACTATAGCCTAGTTAATTTTGAAACTAATCATTAAGGCTCTTTAAGAAAAAAATGGCCAAAACTGAACCTCAAATATTAACCCACTTATGCTACCCAGTTGTTCTGGCAGCAGAAGTCTGAAAATACCTGGCTTTTAATCAGGCAGGCAAGCACTGCACATGTACACTTGAAACCACACCAGACTACTTAATATTCTAACTCACAGAGGAAACCAGCTAGGACAATGAAGCAACTTCTTTTATGATGTGATACGTGTATTGGGGGGTGGGATTTGGGGGAGATGTGTTCTAGGAGCCACTTCCAGTTCTATTTAGAGTTAATAAAGCTTACCAGGACCCTGGGTCTCATGCAGCATGCAGCAAACAGGAGAGTTAACTGTAAAATAGTTAAGAGCTGATGAAGATGAAGTGAGCTTGAAGGAGAAATCAAATATTATGAGTTCACACCAATAATGAAGAGTTAGAGGTCAAAGGAGATTAGGAGGCGTAGGAGGGGAGGGTGGGAAGGGGGTTGGTACTCTTTCTTAACCTCTTTAAGGGCAGCCAATGGAAATTCTAAATATGTGACTGTTACATCCAATCACCATCTCTCCAGATGAAATGCTTATCATCACCAGTTCTACCCTCATACGCCACCACTGCCATCATCACTATGGACCAGAGGGACACAGGTGTCATGATAGGTCTTCCAGAAGTTAGTTGACTGTAAGGAATTATAAAGAAGCCCAGGCCTGGAGCCACCTACACATCTGGAAGTAAGAAAGAGGACAGTCTATTTGTTCAGGTTTCCACCCACTCAGAATAGTAAAAGGGTATCTCCACCAACCCCAAATATTCCTAGAGACTGTAGAAAGGGTCTTCTGCCTGGAGTTGGGGGGATGTCAAGTAATTTTAGGCAACTGGGGGGAGACCTGGTCTGGGATAAACTTCTACTAATACCGGAATAGAGAATATTTAGAGCTTAGTGTCTGTCAGTGGGGTCCGAACAAATGGATCTTCTAATTCCTATAAGCAGACTGTGCAACTACCCCAGGGATTGAGTTAACAAGTACCACAGGGCTATGAAGGCAGCAGGTTAGAGCTGGAAGACAAATTTAGACCTTTCTGATCTTAAAAATAGGAATCCATGCCTGCTGGTGTAACTGGCATACTGTGACTGATCAGTTAATATGCAGTGTTTCCAAAGAGGATTCTTTTCTCGCTAGTTGAACTTTATCCATTAAGTAATACCAAAAAGAGTTCATTAATCAGTAAATTTGACATATAGTGCTATGGTTCACTAATAAAAATCTTTAGACTAATTGGTGAAGATGTTCAAATTATATCCTATATAATAAAAGGGTAATATGCAAATTGACCCAAACGGCAGAAGAACTGGGAATGATTGGTCACTATGACACACACTGACCACCAGGGGGCAGACGCTCAATGCAGGAGCTGCCCCTGGTGGTCAGTGCACTCCCACAGGGGGAGCTCTACTCAGCCACAAGCTAGGCTGATGGCAGCACAGCCATGGTGGTAGGAGCCTCTCTCGCTTCCTCAGCAGTGCTAAGGATGTCCGACCACAGCTTAGGCCTGCTCCCTGCTGGCAAGTGGACATCCCCTGATGGGTCCCAGGCTGCGAGAGGGCACAGGCTGGGCTGAGGGACCCCCCCCCATGTACACAAATTTTTGTGCACTGAGCCTCTAGTTATGAATAATGAATAATCAAACTGGAAAAATGAGTGTCTTCAAATATATTTTAATACTGCACAAAAATTACAGATTTATTCCTAAGTGATGAGCCACACACCAAGGAAAGGAAGATGTTTCCTTCCTGGCAAATATCCAATAGTTGAACCCTGGCCAATGTGGCTCAGTTGGTTGGAGCATCGTCCTGTGTACCTAAAGGGTATGATTCCCAGTCAGGTTCGATTCCCAGTCAGGGCACATACCCAAGTTGTGGCTTCATTTTCTGGCCCGGGCATGTACAAGAGGCAACTGATTGATGTTTCTCCCTCACATCTATATTTCTCTCTCCATCTCCCTTCCTCTCACTCCAAAAAAAAAAAAAAAATCAATGAAATTATATTTTGTAAAAAAAAAATCCAATAGCTGGACCAGGAACAAGTGGCTAAGAACAGAGGGCAATGACCATGGACATCTTTCAGATCCTCAGGCCTAAGGACATTGCCTAATACTCCGTCTGAGGGGTTCCCTAGTCACACTGCACAAACAACTTCAGAGCCCAAGGGACCACTGGGTTTTTTCCTGCTGTTGTATAAGTCCTGTCAGAAATGCTTTTCTCTTCCCTGGTTCTGGGATGAGATATGGGTTGGGTCAGGATGATTGGTCCACATGGTAACCAGAAGCCCATGTTATCCTGCCTTACCAAATACCAGGGGAGAGAGAGAGATTGTAAAATCATTCCTCAGGTTGAGGATGGGGCACCTAGAATATACCAACATCTAAAGGCTCCCCACCAAGTTCTTAGTTGTACCCCAGGCCAAGAGCAGCTAAGCAGTCAACTGGATGAACAGCAAAGGGGTGAGAAATCAGAACTGGGCTACAGCCTTCAGCAGCAGCAGTTAAACTCCGCTGGCTGCAGCTAGTGAGAATTGAGGCAGAGAGAGGGTTGGCCTGCAGGCACTGAGAGCTCACCTCAGGTATGGAGCAAGCGAGAGCAAGCATGCCTGGGAGCCCAATTGGTTCCAACCTCTCAGACTCTCTCTCTCATTATCCTCTATCTGCCCTCCTTTTTGTTTATCTCTTTCTTACAGCTTTGCAGTGTTTATTGTTTCCACCCTTCTTCTTTCTACTCTCTCACATTCCTTTTGCTTTTCCTCTGTTTTCCCTCCCTCTCCTCCCACCTGTCTTTGCAGAGCTTCCCTAAGCAGGCCAAACAGAGGGGGCTGGGCTTCTGGGACCTACTCTCAATTGCCCAAGTTCAGGAAATCTGAAAATTGCATGGGAACATGGAAACCAGTTATACTATAGGCACCCAAACTGGTCTGACAGCCCATAAGTCACCTCTCTTTGCTCCCCATCCTTCAGACCCCTCAGCCTCCAGGTCCTGCCCTGAGGAGCAGAGAGAAGCCACCACCCCAGAGCAACCTCCACTTACTTTTTCTTCTCTTTGTCCCTTTTCAGAGTCTGTGAACCTCCAGCCTGGGAGCCCTGGGACTGGAGTAGCTCAGCCGCCGACTTTCTCTGTTTGAAAGCATTCACTTCATCATCCAGGGATTTCTTCTTATCCTCCAGCTTCTTCTTCTCATCCTGGTGTAGTTTCTTCAGACGGTCAAACTTCTCATGCAGCTGGCAAGAAAGCACAGGGAGTTTTTTGGGGAGTCCCCTGTCAGCAGCTCCCAACTAAGCTGAGTCCAGGGTGACAAGGGACTGGTGGGGTTACAACCCTTCAAGAGCCCGGGATCTCAGGAGACATTTCTTCTAGAGACAGCTATGATGGCACCAAAGGTCTCCATATTCTGGATAGTCCCCTTCCCCTGCCGTTTTACCTCCAAATTTTTGCTCTTGAATATGGTCAGGGACTGTGCATTCTGCTTAATCAAACATTTTATTTAAAAGAGTCAACACATATGGTTAGTAATAATCCTATCCTATATAATAAAAGCCTAATATGCTACGTGACCATTTGTTCAACTATCTGACCAGTTGCTATGATGCAAAATGACCACCAGGGGGCAGACGCTCCAACCAGTATGTTAGCTTGCTGCTGGGGTCTGGCCAATTGGGACTGGGTGAGACAGGCCGGACATGCCCTAGAACACTCCAGCAATCCCTCCCCAGCCCGGTCATGCACTGGTGGGGTCCCTCAGTCTGGCCTGCGCCTTCTCGCAATCTGGGACCCCTGGAAGGATATTGGAGAGCCGGTTTCAGCCTTATCCCCTCAGGCTAGGCCAAGGGACTCCACCAGTGATCCGTGCACTGGGCCTCTAGTATCAGTTATAATAGTATAACATTTATTGAGTGCTTATTGTAGGCCAGGCACTGACTTTTTTAAGCACTTTATATGTACTAACTCATTTAATCATCACAACGTTCCTATGAGGTAAGTTCTGTTATTATTTGCATTTTATGTGGTGACAGAAGTTAAGGAATTTGCTCAACCAAGGTCCATCCATTCTATCGAGGATTATAGAGTGAGGTCTCCCAACATGTTAGGGGTCCTACCATTTCTTATCCCTTCCAGTCAGGGAGGATCACCATGGAGCACAGAGCAAACTGAAGTAATGCCAAAGCTGTTCAAAAGAAGTACTTGGCCCTAGCTGGTTTGGCTCAGTGGATAGAGCATTGGCCTATGGACTGAAAGGTCCCGGGTTCGATTCCAGTCAAGTGCATGTACTTAGGTTGCAGGCTCAATCCCTGGCCCTGGTCAGGGCACTTGCGGGGAGGCAACCAATCGATGTGTCTCACGTCGATGTTTCTCTCTTTGTCTCTCTGCCTCCCTTCTACTTTCTCTAAAAATCAATGGAAAAATATACTCAGGTGAGGATTAACCAAAACAACAACAACAACAACAAAGGAAGTACTTGTTCTTGGACATGAAAGGAGATTTTAAAAAGTTTTATAACATGGCATGAGTGTGGAGACCTCAGCCTTGACCAAGCCCTGAATAGAGCCAAAGACCAGCAAAAAAAATTCTGGCATGCTGTTGTGGTCAATGGATCAAGAGGTAGAAGTGGGGCCCTTCCAGTGTGGCTCAGTAGCTGAGGTCAACCAGTGAACCAGAAGGTCATGGTTCGATTCCCGGTCAGGGCACATGCCTGCATTGCAGGCTCGATCCCTGATAGGGGGGCATGCAGGAGGCAGCTGTTCAATCACTCTCTCTCATTGATGTTTCTACCTCTTCCTTCCTCTCTGAAATCAATAAAGCTATATATTTAAAAAATAGGTAGAAGTGGTATGTGATAAACTACCCCAAATAGTAGAGCAGACCAAGCATAATTTCACTTTCTTTTGAGGATTCAGGAGATGTTGGGGTTCTGTAGCACTTGCAGCACATCATGAAGAAGGTATTTGGGACTGGTACTTGGTAAAGGAAGGTACATGACAGATTCGCAGGGTAGAGCTTCTTTTATTAGTTATTTGGGGTAGGGCGATGGGAGCTCTGCCAGTCAGTTGCTTTAACTTGGCTTTTGTCCATTGGCTTTTCCTTCATTTCTCTTTGAGGTTCCCTTACCCCTCCTCCTAAAAGTACTGGGTGATATTTTTCTTTTGAAAAGTGAAACTGAAGTAAAATCAACAGCCTTGTCCTGGGCTTTGGTGATAACCCTAGAGAGTCCCAGCAGATCACAAGGAAAGATACTTGGGCAGTAATGAAGTGCTTCCCTTCATCAAGAGCTCCGAGGCCCAGAGAGTGAAACGGTTGTTAAAGTCACCAAAACTGTAGCTGAGGCCGCTTTAATCAGGCAGCAGTGCGTGCATTGGTAGGGGCCCCTGGAATACAAGGCAATAATGGTTGGAGCAACTGCCCTCTATTGGGCACGGCTTCAGTAATGGAAACCCCAGGGGGATCATCAAACCTTAGTTTACAAACTCTCTAGAAGCGCACAGATGTTTCTTTAATGCCACCATGAAATGGAACAGAATATCCAAATGACTCAGGAAGTGCCCAGCTGTTACTGTTTTAGGTTTCAAAAAGGTGCCCAGGATTGCCTGGGACCATCTTTCACCATGGCCGTCAGAGAGCAGTTGGGTTCGGCAGGACAGCCAAGAATCAGTTTGCACCTGACTTCAAAGGGCTGTGTGAGGTCTTTTGTTGTTGTTAATCCTCACCTGAGGATATTTTTTCCTTTGATTTTTTTTTTAGAGTGCGGAAGGGAGGGGGGAGAGACAAAGAGAGAGAAACATTGATTTGAGAGAGACACATCGATTTATTGTCTCCTGCACATGCCTGACCCGGGCGGGGATTGAGCCTGCAACCGGGGTATGTGCCCTCGATGGGAATCGAAACCGAGACCCTTTAGTCCACAGGCCAATGCTCTAACCACTGACCCAAACCAGCTAGGGCAAGGTCTTGACTCTGGAGCAGTGCTGCCCAATAGAACTTTCTGTGGCAATAGAAATGTTCTCTATGTGTGCTGTCAAATACGATAGCCACTAGTCACATGAGACTGAGCATTTGAAATGTGGCTAGAGTGATTGAGGAAATGAGTTTTAAACTTGTTTATTTTTAATTAATTTCAGTTTAAATAGGCACATGTGGCTAGTGGCTACCATATGGACAGTGCTGCTCTAGAGAACTAAGTAACACTTAGGTGAGAAAGCATCCCGGTCTTGGAGAATGAGGGATCAAGAATCAAAGATCCCTCGCAGTCCCCTCTGTGCCAGCCGGGGAAAGGCTGTGCCCCATTTCTTCCTGGAGGCTGTGAGGCTCTAGCTGGCTGTGCTCTTGGGGCAGAAGCTCCTGCCATGCCCAAGCTCAGCTTCCTTTCCTAACACATAGGTTAACATTTACCTCTTTCTCTGCCTCTTTGAGTTCAGCTTCTTTCTCCTTGACTCTCTGGACGAACATCTGTCTCATCTCCTCTTCTTTTTTCTGGAGCTCCCCTAGGAACTCATTCCTTTTGGCCTCATACGTCTCCTGCAAACTGGAAACATAAGTTAATTCTCCTGCCTTTGGAATGGCTCCTATTGGATGAAAACTGACTCCAATGATCCTCCCTGGGTTCCCCCATCCTCCCCTCCCTGATTTGGGGAGAGATGCAAACACGGAACCACAAAGCTGTGGGTAGCTGACTTGGCATGTGACAGCAGAATCACAGGGCAGCTTGATGGTGATGGGGCAATCCTGGTGAACTGGAGAGATATTTAGAACTGGGAGTGACTTAAAATATCGGCCTCTATACTCTCATTTTACAAGTGAGGAAACAGGCCCAGAGAGGTGAAGAGACTCGCTCAAGGCCACACAGCTAGTTAGAGGTAGAACTGGGACTGGAAGCTGGGTCTTTTGTCTTATGCTCTGGGGCCCTCCTAGTCCACTTTGCTGCCAGGTCCTGGCTCTGAAACTGACCACATTAATGGACTATTGCAATACACACTTGATGAGACTCCACTACGTGCTAGACACAGGACTGAGTGACATGAATACTAGTCATTCAACATCTAGAGCCAACAGCCATAGTGCCTGCCATCAAAGAGCTTGTAGTCTAGTGGGAGATGCCTGGACTACGTCTCCCTGCCCCCAGCCTGGGCTTCGTTTTAAAAAAATAAGAGTTAGCCTGGTGAAAAAGAAGGAAGTGTGCTCTGAAGAGAACAGCGTGTGCAAAAGCACATGTGGAGAGAGACTGGCATGCTTGGGGAGCCAGGCATAGTTCCTCATGGCTGGAGAGTCTAGTGTGAGCTGTGAGGTGATGGTATATGAGGTCCCTGAGTCTGGCAAAAGAGAGCAAGCATTGGATGCCATATTAGACTGGGCCGTTTGTCTACACTGTAAGGTTTTAACTCGGAGGACTGACTTGACCTAACTTGAAAATGAGAAAGAACACTCTGGCTGTTGCATAAAGGACAGACTTTCCAAGAATCCAAGTAAGAAATGACAGGCTCTTAATGTTAAGAGTTGGTGAGGAATGGGAGACCTGAGGGACCCGAAGGAACAATAAGGGAAGCAGAACTCCCAGGACTTGGGAGGACTCGAAGATTATTTCGGCTTTTGGCTTGGGCAACCAGGTGAAGGCTGGTACTGTGAGCTGCGACAGGGAACACTGGAGAAGAAGTATGGTTAAGAGGGGAGAAGTTGACTTAAATTTTAGACAGCCCGCGTTTCAAGTACGCCACCTGTGGAACATCTGAGTGACAACATCCTGTACGCAGTTAGCTCAATGGGTTTGGAGCTCAAACATAAGATATTCGCTTGGGATTCATCTATTTCTGGGTGGTAATTGGGGCTGTGAGAGGAGAAATAACCAGCTGCAAAGAGAATAGAGGTGAAAGGAGCAGAGACCCTACGAAAGAATCCTGGGGCACGACATTTAAAGGAGTAAGCTGAAGAACGTGAACCTGCTGACGAAGCTTAAAAGGAGTAGCCAGAGCGATAGGACTCAAACCAGCCAGACCAGTGCTAGAAAAGCCAAAGGCAGAGAGAACTTAGGAAGGAGGCAATGAAGAAATACTAAACGATGAGATTAAAAAAAGATGGGACTTAGCCCGGCAGCTGTGTCTCAGTGGCTGAGTGTCAGACCACGCACCAACAGATCACTGGTTCCATTGCCAGTCAGGGCACATGCCCAGGTTTCGGACTCAGTCCCCAGCAGGGGGTGTGCAGGAGGCAGCTGATTCATGTTGATGTTTATCTCTCATGTTGATGTTTCTCATGTTGATGTTTCTATCTCATCCGTGTTTCAATCTTTCTCTCCTTCTTTCTTCCTCTTAAAAAAACACATACAACAAAAACATATTTAAGCCCAGCCAGCATGACTCAGTGGTTGAGCATCTACCTATGAACCAGGAGGTCATGGTTTGATTTCTGGTCAGGGCGCATGCCAGGCTTGCAGGTTTGATCCTCAGTAGGGGGCATGCAGGAGGCAGCTGATCAATGATTCTCATCATCATTTCTCTCTCTCTCTCTCTCTCTCTCTCTCTCTCTCTCTCTCTCTCTCCCTCTCTCTCTCTCACATCTCCCCCTCTCCCTTCCTCTCTGAAATCAACAAAATATATTTTTAAAACCACATTAAAAAAAAAAACAACAAAAAAAGATGGGACTTAGAAGCCACACTGTAACTGGCCATGAGTATGTAATTGCTGATCTTGGAGGGAGGCATTTCAGTGGTGTGGTGAGATCAGAAGCCAAGAAGTAAGAGCAACTCTTTCTCCTTCCTGTCAGAGCCGAACCTCTTGACAGGGCAGAGGCTGGTGAGGAAGAGCAATTAAGTGTGAATTTCTTTACGGCGGGAATATTTACATGCAACATCGAAAGGAGCTGGCAGAGGAGTGCAGAGGGTGAAAACACAGGTAACAGGTGTTCAGGATGGAGCAAAGGAGGAGGAGAGGGAACTAGAAGAACAGGTAGAGGCACATTTCTTCCTCCACAGATGCAGATTAAAGCTGGTGGAAGGGGAAGGACAGAGAAAGCTAAGGAGGCACCCACTGGGGAGACAAGCATACCTTCCTCCAACCCCAAGAGCTCCAGTGGCCCCTGTTCACAATGGGGACTGAGTCTGCTCCTCCAGGACCAAGCAACCCCAAAGGATTGGCTATGCTTTGCCCCCTGGCCAGGTTTCCACTGTGAGCAGGTACTGTGGATCTCTGACAGGCTTCTTAGCCCACAACCCTCCCCATCACTTGCTTATCAAGGCTTGACATTTCCTGAAAGAAAACCGAGCCCTGGTAAGGGCAACACATGGTCATTTGAAATGTGGGGCTTATATCAGACATCGTGCATACAGATCAGACACTTGGGACACTGGCTCCTGTTAGCAGAGTAAACTGTTTTCAGAAACATTCCTCTTCTCTGGAAGCATCTTAGATTCTGATTTAGGAAGTACGTCAATGACTATTAGCATCCTCTGATCAAAAGAAAACCTGCACTTGACAGTGAATGAAGAGCCTCAAGTTCACCCGTGAATGTGCAGTGACTGCTACCTGAACCCGTCTGGTTTTGATAATGGGCAGGAAGGTAAAGAACACACTGGACATCTGACAGAGCGGCAGGAGCCTGATGAAGAAAGTGGGGCATAGGACAGGCACAAACTGCTCCAGCTCAGGGCCCCCTCTGGTATAGCTGGCTGCAGTTGCTGTGTGTGTACAGTGCGACCATTGGCCTTGCTGGGCCTCTGGAAGGCAGAGAGGGACGGGTGGGTAAAACCGGTAAATGACTGAGTCCGGATGCTCTTGGTCTCAGTACCTGTGTCTGACTCCCTTGTGGATGCTCTAGGGCAGGCATCCTCAAACTACGGCCCGCGGGCCACATGCCGGGTGTTGTTGCCGCCACTGCCTGTCCTGCTTAAAATAAGACATGTGCAGTGTGCTAGGAATTTGTTCATAGTTTTTTTTTAAACTATAGTCCAGCCCACCAACGGTCTGAGGGACAGTGAACTGGCCCCCTGTTTAAAAAGTTTGAGGACCCCTGCTCTAGGGTAAAACCTCCTCGCCCCCTGGGTTGGCTCGGTTGAGTTGGGGGGAGTTGGCATGAGAGATACCTGAAGGGTTTGCTGTCGGGGTCAGTGTCCTTGAAGCCCATCTCCTCCAGCTTGCAGCGGCGGTACAGCTCATAGTGCCGGCTGTGGGTCTGCTCCCGGAGGTCCTCCATGTTGACCCGAAGCAGCATCTCCCGTAGCTTCACAAAGTCGCAATGGGCCTCATTTTCAACTGCATAGTAGAGGTTGAGGGGTTGAAAGTATATTGAAAGGAAGGCCAGAAGAAGCAGAAATGGTTAAATAAGCCCAGCCAGTGTGGTTCAGTGGTTGAGTGTCAACCTAAGAACCAGGAGGTCACGGTTCAATTCCCAGTCAGGGCACATGCCTGGTTGTGGGCTCACCCCCCAATAGGTGGCGAGCAGGAGGCAGCGATCAATGATTTTCTCTATCATTGATGTTTCTATCTCTCCCTCTCCCTTCCTCTCTGAAATCAATATATATTAAAAGAATGGTAAAATGAGAAGTGAAATGTCTTACAGCGACACAGCCTTTCAATCTGTATACAAAGCTTATGAATTTGCAATGCCATAAAAAACCTACAAAGACATTCAATAGCACCGCAACCCCAATTCTCCAATCAGACCCTTACAAGAGTTTCTGCCCTGCACCATTCTTAAGACAATGACACACACATGTTCAGCCACCTGTCCGGTAAACATTTGTGGAATCTCTGTTCCCAGTATTGCATGAGGCACTGGGAATTCAGAAATGAAGGCATGGAGTCACCCTTGGCAATTTAGTGGAAGAATAGATGCAAATAGACAAATACAACACAATGCAAACATAATGAAAATAACAGTAGATAGCCAAGGTGCAATGAAAGCCCAGAAGATAGGGGCCTAAGAATTCATGGGAGAGAGAAGGCTTCACCAGAGAGGCAACCGCTAAGATGACTCTTAAAGGAAGAATAGTAATTTATCAGGCAGAGGAGGAAATAGTCTTGGCAAGGTCTCAATGAGGTCAGGCAAGGTTAAGTAGCTAAGAAGTTGCAGGGTTAGACTTCCAATAAAAATAATCTAAAGCAGCGGTCACCAACCTTTCGGACCTCATGGACCACCAGTGGTGACCGCTGACTAAAGAATAGGCAAAGTATATAACTAGGAGTCAAAGTCCCCAAAGAATAAGGAGGAAGAAGTAGGACATCAATAGCTGACAGTGACAAGGAGGGGTATGGCCCATCTGGATGGTAGAAGCTTCAAAGAGGGTGTGTTTTGAAGGGTGGATATGGCCTGACAGCAGCAATAGTGACCAAAGTAGACCTCACTTTCCAGCTTGAGTGGGTAAGCCTCTCCTCAAAAGAGCATGGCAAAGGTCTGCATTTGGGGCAGTGGCCAAGAAGGACAGAGGTGTGGACCAAATAATAGCAATGGGGACTTCTGGCTCAAACACAAGTTTGGAGCAGTGCCCGGCCACATGTATCCAGGCATGGCTGCACTGTGTCAGAATGGGAGTGTCTAGTCTGACCATGTGGGGAAAGGAGGGCTTGAGATGATGAACAAGCATAGTCACCCCGGACCCTGTCTTGCAGAGTATGTGGGAGAAGGTAGTGAGGGCAGGGAGAGGGTCCGGGATGACATTGTGGGGCACAGTTGCAGCCAACTGCTTCGCAGTCAGCAGAGTAATCTTTTCAAAGCCCAAATTAGCTCACATGACCCCTCTGCTTCATGCCCATTCCCTTTGGAATAAAGCCCCTCACTGTCATAGAACATAAGCTAATATGAAATACTAGGGGCCCGGTGCACAAAAATTTGTGCACTCGGCGGGGGGATCCCTCAGCCCGGCCTGTGCCCACTCACAGTCTGGGACCCCTCAGGGGATGTCCACCTGCTGGCGTGCCTGGCCAGCCTGGGTTAGGGGCTGATGGCTGTTTGCAGGCTAGCCAAGCACCCCAGTAGGGACCTTCACCCCATGGGGTGTGGCCAGCCTAGGTGAGGGGCTGAGGGCCGTTTTCAGGCTGGCCACATCCCCTTCAGGGTTCGGGTCCCTACTGGGGTGCATGGCCAGCCTGGGTGAGGAGCTGAAGGCTGTTTTCAGGCTGGCCACAGACCCTTCAGGGTTCAGGTCCCTACTGGGGTGCCTGGCCAACCTGGGTGAGGGGCTGAGGGCTTTTTGCAGGCTGGCCACAGCTCCCATTGACCCAAGGTCCCAGTGAGGCTGGCTGGAAGCAGGTTTCTGTGGTTTATTTATCTTCTATAATTGAAACTTTGTTGCCTTGAGCAGAGGCCACAGCCGGCCTAGGCAGGCAGTTTCCTCCATTGCTGGCCTCCTGTTTGCTCTAGCTCTGAGGCTGCCAGCCGCCATCTTGGCTGGGTTAATTTGCATATCAGCAGTCTGATTAGCTGGTGGGTGTGGCTTGGCTGGTGGGCATGGCTTAGGTGTAAGGGAGTGAGGGTTAATTTTCATATTCCTATTTTATTAGATTAGATTGCATCTGTCAGGCAACTTTTCAGGACCATCACCTCCTCCGTCTCCAGAAAGTGACCACTGGTGGTCGGTCAGAAAGAATGACTCTAAGGCCCTTACATGCTGCCCAGACAACAAACTGCTTCTTCCTCACTCGAATATAACAGTGAACTCTGACTTTTAAGAAAAATGTTCAAAAACCACTTTGTTGGTTAGGTGGGGAGTGGTCTAAGTTGGAGGAAGTCACTGGAACCACACCTGATAGCTTCACCTCAGGTTCCTGTCTCTCAGACCAAATTCATTCCCTTTGTTGGACTGTTGGTTCAGAAACCATTTGCAAATGTTCCTAGTGGACGATCTCTAGCCCCAACTGGTAGAGAAGACCAAAACCTGACAGTTCTGACGGCCAGTCTTGTCTTAGCCACAGCAAATTCCACTACCACGGCAGGATCTCTGTTGTGCCCTAACGCATGCCGCCGGCCTTTGGGTGAGATATGGACAACTTCCCATCAGCTTTCACTTGTTTGCTCAGTGTCAGGGATGAGTCCACAGTGAACCAGCCACGCTGTCACACATGGTGCCCCTGCAATCCTAGACCTAGCTTACAGCTGCAGACTCGGGAGGCCGGCCACCTTTTCCACCCATGGCAGAGGCTTAGACCCAGTTTCATGTACTGAATGGACTAGTTCGAGTGTAACTTCACATGCATCAAGCAGACCACAAAAGGAACTTTCCTGATTGTATATACGTTTGTTTTTAAATTGCAAGATAATCAATCACACATACAAAACAGTGCATGAAATGTGCAATTTAAAGAACTTTTTAAATGAATACCGATGTATCCAGGGCCTTGGTAAAACATTACCAGCACCTTAGAAGCTCCCAAATGGCCTTTCCTGAGCTCATGTTCCTCCTTCCCACCATGACATATAACCTGACTTTTGGGTTTATCATTTCTTTGTTTTTATTTATAGTTTTACCACCTACATATGAATTCCTAAAATATATATATCTTGTTTAGTTTTATCTGCTATTGAAATTCATGTAAATAGAATAATACATGTATTCTTCTGTGATCTATTTAGCTCCTATGACCTATTCTTCTATGATCTATTTCTGAGATGCATTCATGTAGATGTAACTATAACCCATTCATTTTCACTGCAGTATAATATCCCATTATATGAACATTTCAAAATTTACTTTTTTATTGATTTTCAGAGAGAGGAAAGGAAAGAGAAAGAGAGAAACATTGGTGTGAGAGCAAGACATTGATCAGCTGCCTTCTGCACGCCCCCTATTGGGCACTGAGCCCATAACCGAAGTATGTGCCTTGACCAGAATCAAACCAGCAACCTTTTGGTGCATGGGACGATGCGCAACCAACTGAGCAACACCATCCAGGGCCATCTAATTTATTTTTAATGGATATCTGAGTTGTTTCTAATTATTTACTATTATGAACAACTCTGCTTTGAACATTGTTGTAAGTCTCCTGATGTGCTAGAGCAAGTATACATGCTCTCTTGCACACTCCTTCCCACCTTGCTCAAGAGGTACATTTATTTTTGTTTTAGGAATGCTTTCTCCATTAGAGACAAAGAGAGCCTACTCATGGCAGAAAAACCAGAAGCCAGAGTTTTTCCTGCTGGCAACCCCTACGGCTGTTTGAGGCCCAAGCTAAAAGAGTAGAAACCTGGAACAAGTTAGGGACTGGTCAACCAATGGCTGGGGTCAAGCAAAGAGACAGATAGAAGGAGCTTCCTTCTCCTGGTCTCCTGGAGACTCACCCTGCACTGTGCCCCAAGGATACTGTCGGGCCCTCATCATCTTGTTGCCTATCTTCAGTTCTTCTGTGCTGCCAACGACAGCAAAAGGCAGGTGGGCCTGAAACAGAAGGCAAACAAAAGCTCAGAACTCCAGGAGGAAGGCAGAGCTCCCCAATACAAATTCTGCTCATCACCTGGGCCTCAGACCCTCACACCGCAGTGTCCCTCACTGTCATCAACAATGAAGAGGCACTTATAAAGCTCCCGGGATGCCTGAGGATAAGAAGCCTAGCCCAGACTTCTGCTGTTCAGAACTTCACAATAAAAGGTAACAGTGACATGGCCGAATGCATAGGGAACAGACAAAGACAGCAAATCAGCAGGATAATAAGCAGATATACAGATTAGTTAGCTTCTCAGTATTCACAGCTGCTGAGGGAAAGAGCCTTTAGAAGTGGGTGAGTGGGATGAGGGGGGCTATGGGGACCATGAGGCTGAAGGAGAACAGTTGTACTGGGCTCACTAGCCCTCTCCCTTCCCTAGAGTCTAAGTATCTATACACCGAAAATAGGTGTATACTGAAACCACACTGCTGACTGAGCTGTATGCTCTTTGTTCTTGTCCTTCCTTAGAGGAAGAGCTCACACTGAACTCTTGAGCCTAGAAGTCAAGTCCATACATATTTATCCACATGCCCATGACTGTGGTGGATTCTGTAGGTGCTGTAAGGGAGACAAAAGAAGTAGAGGACACAATCCCTCACCCTCCTGAAGCTTACAATGTTGTTGGGGAAGCTCGATTTACATACCCCAAATTATGTAAGACGGAATATGACCAAGGGCTCAAATGTAAGCTCTGATGTCCGGCACATAGTAGGTGCTTCATCAATACACTTTGAATGGCAGTGGCAAGGCCATGGGAATAGTAGAGAAGAAAGAAAGACCAAGTATAAAGAGGGGTCTGAGCTTGGTGCTTGCAGGGGGTAACGAGGAGTGAGGCCTGCCTAATGGAGGCTTTGTGGGCCAGAGAAGAGGCAGCTGCTCCCAGTTGGTAATGTGGGGCCTGGGAAAGCGCCCCTTCTGCAGGGAGGTGGTCAGGTCATAAGTGCTGAGTGAGCACTGGCCAAATGGAAGCCCTGAATAAATACTGTTTATAGACCAGGTGATTCCAAGCGAGGCTTTACCTAAAAGGACTGTACAAGGACAAGGAAAAAGTCCACTGGAGCTTTCTTAGCCTGCTTGGAGAAACAGGCCTCAACCGTAGATATTTTGATCCAAGGCTCATTCTTCCATTCTATAATATTTACTGAGCTCCTCCTACTATGTGATAGGCATTAAAAAGAATACACTATTAAAAAAGTTCAGAGCCTACCCTTGGAGAGTGCACAGTCTGGTAGGGGAGGGACATGCCAACAATGTTAACACAGTAAGGTCCAGATTATAAACAGAGGTTCAAGGGCTGGAGGGACACAGAGGAGGAAGCAGCTAACTTCGTGGGAAGTCAAAGCAGGTTTCATAGTAGGCAGTAGCAATTGTGCTAACAGTATTGTAGCTATAGAACTGATATTAGCAGCACCAATTCACTCAACTCTATGTACTCCATATCAGCTGCTCTATATTGCATTATCTCATTGAATCTTTACAACAATGCTTGAGGTAGGTATTTTTAAAAATATATATTTTATTGATTTGTTACAGAGAGGAAGGGAGAGGGACAGAGAGCCAGAAACATCGATGAGAGAGAAACATCGATCAGCTGCCTCCTGTGCACCTCCCACTGGGGATGTGCTTGCAACCAAGGTACATGCCCTTGACCAGAATCGAACCTGGGACCCTTTAGTCTGCAGGCCGATATTCTATCCACTGAGCCAAACCGGTCAGGGCGAGGTAGGTATTTTTTATCCCGTTTTACAGAAGAGGAAACTGATGGCCTGAAGGGCTAAGTGACTTGCCAGCAATCACACAGCAGTAAGGGGCAGAACAAGAGGTGGAATCCAGGTTTCTCAGACTTCAAAGCCCAACCCTGCTGGTCTGCCACATCCATTTCGAGGTTAGAGCAGCAGATGAGGTGTGCACTCCAAGCCCCAGGATGAACTGGTTATGCAAGGTTAGATTATAAGAGGCGGTTGAATTCTGGGAAACCGACAGCAAATTTTTTTTGTTTATTTAATTTGTGCACTGATCTCAGAGCCAACCCGTCCTCTCCATTCTCTTCTAGCTTTGCATCCCAGGAATGTTCTTAGGAGTGGAAAAACACGGGACTGAATCACGAGCTCCGCTCTAGGACATCTGCTAATCCCCCGTGGTGCTTGACCATCCAGCTGAAGTGGCTCACCCCCGTTCTCTCTCAGAGCAGCATCTCAGGTCACACATTCTCATTCCACTGATCGTCCCTGAAACAAGGACTTAGGAAAGAGGGGAAGAGGAGGTTATGGATACGGAAGGTGAGCAAGGGGTAAAGGTGGGAAATGTTTCACCAGTCTTAGTAGGGGTATGAATGATCAAGAGGATCATGGGGCCCGGCTGGTGTGACTCAGTGATTGAGCGTCGACCTATTAACCAGGAGGTCACGATTCAATTCCTGGTTGGAGCACACACCCAGGTTACGGGCTCGGTCCTCAGTGTGGGATGTGCAGAAGGCAGCCAATCGATGATGCTCATCCTTGATGTTTCTGTCTCTCTCCCCCTCTCCCTTCCTCTCTAAAATGGATAAGAATGTTGAAAGAAAGAGGGTTATTGGGCATGCAAGTGACACACGGGGCATTAGGGGGACACTGAAATCTCAAAAACCCTAAACAAGTGCCAGAGATCTCTGACCTCTGCCAGCTGGCTTTGCCAGGGAGTCATCTGGGTATAATTCATTCTCACTCAGAAACCCAAGACATGTCAGGAGCCTCAAACCCACCCCCAAACACTTTCCAGGAAAATGTTGCCCTTCCTGCAGAGACCCCAAAGCTTTGACCACATGATACAAAAGAACCAGGGGGGCAGTGATAGTGGAGGGCTGGATGGTGGGAGGGCTAGACTGAGGGAGGAGGTGAGAAAGAGAAACCACATTGTACCATTTTCACACATCCTGGGCTGTCAAAGGAAGTGATGGAGGAGGAGGCTGTGTGAAGTGGGAGGTATTTCTCTGGGCTCAAGAGAAAAGCAGAAAAAAAATAACAAGAAGAGAATAAAGGCATAAAAAAATGTGAGTATTCCCTTGGACCTATTGTTTTTATCTCCAAAAGACATTCTTAGTTAGAATGACAAGGTCCCTTGCTTCCTCTCTTCCTTAAACTGGTGTTATTTTACCCCTCCCCATTCTAAAACGCACAGCCCCAGCCCCGGCAGCTCCAGAGGGCTCAGAAACCTCCCACAGCCCACTCTTTTGCAATTGGCATCAAAGTCTGTTCTGATAAGTATATGCAAGGATAGCAAGTCCTAGTGCTTCCAGGAAGATTTCATTTGATTCTCCCAACAGTGTTACAGGACAGTTATTATCAACCCCATTCAGGGAGAACTGCACACAAAAGGGTCAAATGAGTTGCCTGGACCCCTAACTCTCTGAGCTTTAAATGCCAGCCTCCCCCAGTCACCCAGGGCCACTTGCACTGTGCCTCCAGGTTAAACAGCGGAGCTAGAAGTCAGCTAACCTGTGAAGGGCAGGAAATCCGGGGCCAGACTCTGGCCCTCTTACTGCTGCTCTTGAGAGACTAATGGCTATGACAGCCAGAATAGAGTCAAGAAGCGCAGAGAGAAGGTACTCCCTTCATACTCCCAGGGGTGACATTGGGTCTGTGTGGGCCCAGGGAGGAGACTCTGCTGGATGCAAGACAGTGCCGTGGCTGAAACAGCGACAGACACCTAAGGGGACTCCGTGGACCTCTCTCACCCAGAAGACCTCTGATGAGGTGCCCCCAGAGGTCAGACGCCCCAGTCTCAGAAAACTTCAACAAGAGAGAGGCTCAAGCTTCATCTTGTGAGTCTAGCTCCAGATTCACCACCTTTCCTGTCTCGTATCTACCTTCAGTTCCTCTTGGCACATTTTAAAGTATTTGATGATCCAATTGGCACGAATGATTCTCTCTTGATTCCACTACATCCATTATTCTTTGGGAGGGCAGATGATCAGTCCCCTCGGCCTGGTCAAATAGACACTGTCGGGCCCTTTTCTCCTCGTCTGACAATATCCAGTTGGGTGTGGCTTCCTCCCAGGGCTGACAGTATTTCCCAGTTGTGCTGCTGGTTATGTTCACCCCCATTTCAGGCTCCTATGGCGACTGAGCAAGAGCATTGCCTGATTCTCAAGTCAATGCTTGGTGATTTCCACAAAAGTGTGTGCAAATGATGGAAAGGGCACTGCTGCCTCCGGAGAAAGGACAGGCTTGTGCCTGTGGGTCTCCCTGTGACTCTACAGGTCACCCATGTGACCAAATGGTTTTATAAGTGTCAAACCCAGGACCTTACAAGTAGCCACTCACGTGAGCCAAGTAGAATAATTGGGCCTATTGCCTGGTCTCTGGCCATGGTTTCAGCCACACAAAGAACAACACTGAATTTGAACAACACAGTAATTTTCAGTATTAAAGTCTACAACCTTGAGAGTTATCAGAACGTGGACTGAAAGTAGCATGCCACAAGATCTCTCACTACTTTGCCTCTTCAATCTGAAACCAGGGTTTTCAGAGCCACCAGAAGTCAAGGGGGAGGCTGAGACCTCATTACTTTCATTTCCTGCCATGATAGTGGGCAGGGGGATGGCTACATGGTCCTCTCCACTTAGGCAAGAGGCTTATCCACTTTTTCCAACCCAGTTCTCATAGTAATTGGCTGGGGTGGCTGAGGCTGTGGGGCTGGAGTCAAATTCAGAATTGAAAGGCCAGCACCCATTCCTCCTCCCACCCAAGCCCAGGTTTCAGATGATGCAGCTTCATATACCACTTTTGTCTGAAGGCCCTGGGGACATTTGACAGAGTTGTAACGTTGACAGGCAGGCTAAGCAATCCTGTGTATAGCATCACATCCCCATCACAACACACATACCACATAGCATTCACATGCATGACCCCTCTCACAGGCATGCCCAATTCCAGGCACAGTAGCTGGTAGCCACCCTCTCTTTCCCACTCAGAAAAGCATAGTGAAATGCCAGGGAATGAATGCCGAGTGATGATGTTATAGGGATAACCCTAAACCCACTAAACATCCAGTTATAAAAAATGAGTGATGGGGATGTGTACAACATAAGAAAAATCAATATTTCTATAACTAGAAACCCAATGCATGAAATTCATGCAAGAGTAGGCCTTTGCAGCCCTGCCTGCCTTGAGACCCCTGCCCACTTGTCATTCTGGAAGGTCGTTCCGGAATGTTGTTCTGCCGTACCATCTAATTAGCATATTATCTCTTTATTATATAGGACTAGAGACCCGGTTCACGAAATTCGTGCACTAAGAGGAAGTTTCCTCAGCCCAGCCTGCACCCTCTCCAATTGGGGACCCCTTGGGGGATGTCTGACTACCGTTTAGGTCAGATATCCTTCTCACAACCTGGGACCACTGGCTTCCAACTGCTCAGCTGCCTGCCTTCCCCCCACTGCCCTCCCCTGTGGCCTGATCTCACCCCAAAGGCCAACCGCTACCGGCCTCATCTTGCCCATAACTGCCCTTCTCTGCTGGCCAATTTGGTTCTGATTGGTTGGTTTCTATTCAAGTCAGCATCAGAAGCTCCGCCTCCTAGGCAGCCATTGGCTTCCCACAACAGCCACATTTGGTTTGATTGGTCAGTGTCTATGCCAGTCAGCGTCAGAAGCTCTGCCTCCTAGGCAGCCATTGGCTCCCGACAACAGCCATATTTGGTTCTGATTGGTCAGTGCCTATACCACTTAGCATCAGAAGCTCTGCCTCCTAGGCAGCCATTGGCTCCCCACAACAGCCATATTTGGTTCTGAGTAGTCAGTGCCTATGGCAGTCAGCCTCAGAAGCTCTGCCTCCTAGGCAGCCATTGGTCCCACAGCATCCAGATTTGGTCCTGATTGGTCAGTGCCTATGCCAGCCGGCATCAGAAGCTCCGCCTCCCAGGCAGCCATTGGCTCCCCACAATAGCCATATTTGGTTCTCATTGGTCGGGTTCTATGCAGGTCAGCATCAGAAGCTCCACCTCCTAGGCAGCCATTGGCTCCCCACAACAGCCACATTGGGTTTGATTGGTCAGTGTCTATGCTAGTCAGCGTCAGAAGCTCTGCCTCCTAAGCAGCCATTGGTCCCACAGCACCAAGACTTAGTCCTGATTGGTCAGTGTCTATGCCAGTTAGCGTCAGAAGCTCTGCCTCCTAGGCAGCCATTGATCCCACAGCACCCAGATTTGGTTCCGATTGGTCACTGCCGATGCCAGTCAGCGTCAGAAGCTCTGCCTCCTAGGCAGCCATTGGCTCCCCT
>PVJC01010786.1:17278-43057 GCA_004026665.1 Murina feae | reverse complement strand
CCCCCCCCCTCAATCCTCACCTGAAGATATTTTCCCATTTTTAGAGGAAAGACAGAGAAATATTGATGTGAGAGAAACACATCTATTGGTTGCTTCCATTGATTTTTAGAGAGAGGGAAAGACAGAGAGAAACATCAATGTGAGAGAAACACATCTATTGGATGCCTCATGTGCCCCAACCAGGGTCCAGACCTGGGAGCAACCTGCAACTGAGGTACAGTGCCCTTGATCAGAATTGACCCCAGGACATTCGGTGCGCAAGTGGACACTCTATCCACTAAGCCATACTGGCTAGGTCCTTTCTTTCTTTTTTAATCTTTCTCTGATTGACTTCTTCACTAAGCATAATTTCTCAAGGTCCCAGGTCCATCTATTTAATTGCAAATAGCTAGATTTCATTTTTTAAAAATGGCTGGATGATATTCTATTGTATATATACATATACTATATGTTATATATCACAATTTTTTATCCATTTAATCATTGATGGACACAGGTTGTTTTCATGTCTTGGGAGTGCATATGTCTTTTTGAGTTAGTGTTATCATTTTCTTCCAATAAATACCCAGAAGTGGAATTGCTGGATGATAAAGCAGTTGCATGTTTAATTTTTAAGACAAGTGCACACAGTTTTTTATAGTAGCTGCATAAATTTACATTCTCACCAACAGTGCAGAAAAGTTCCCTTTTCTCCACATAGTTGCCAACCCTTGTTATTTGTTGTCTTTTGTATTAAGAGTCATTCTAACAGGTGTGAGGCTAGAATTATTTTGATTTTTATTTCCTTGATCATTAATGAAGTTGAACTTCTCTTCATGTATCTATTGGTCATCTATAAGTCTTCTTTGGAAAAATGTCAACCAGATTCTCTATCCATTTTGTAATTGGATTGCTTGCTTTTTTTATTAAGTTATGTAACTTGTTTGTTGTTTTGGATATTAACCCCTTATCATATATACCAGTGTCCTTGTGCATGGATTTGTGTACATTGAAAAAATTAATTAGAATATTTTAATATCGCTATTTGCCCTTTCTCTATAATAGAAGTGTCAATCAAATTCACGATCAACAATGACAGATCAAAACACGTGTGCGATTGGCGCCAGTGAGAGCTTTTTTTATATAGATAAACTTGCTTAATTAGACCTGCTTTCTGATTTAGCTAAACTTTTGCCAGCCCAGTGAAGCACTCCAACTTCTCTTTCAGGTAATTGTCAGCAACACAGCAGTAACTATCAACACAAAGCAGATTATTATTGTAGATCATTCAGTGTAAGCAAAGGATGAAATATTGTACTGTAGCAGTGTTTGACTATATGCAACACAGTGAGAAAACCTGAAGTCATTTTCAAGGTCCACCATTACTTTTTTTCAGTTGGGTCAAGGATCTAAGCTTTCTAAATCTCTGTTTTCTGCCTAATAAAAAGAAAATAGGATTCTACCGAGTCTCCTATCTACCTACTCCAGGACTTCTGTGAGGATCATATGAGATGAGGCATGGAAAACACTTCACAGACATTTGGTTAAAGTGTAAAATGTTTGCTCATAACTATAAAGCAAGTCATGTTCCTGGGCTGAAAAAACTCCAAGGAGGCTAGTCACTAGGGAGAGGAAGCTGGGTGTTGCTACCTGACATCATTACCTGATGCCCACAGTGACCATTTCCAGGGTGGGCTGTGGGCTACATTTTGCGCTATGGGGTCTTGACAGTGTTGGCTGTGATTTGGTGGGCTGTCACTCTGGGTGGTGGTGGGGCCTGTCTCCCACTTGGGGTAAGCTGAGTGTTGGTTTGTAGGTGTCAGGTCCACGGTGCCATTTCTTTTTAAATGGCCAGTGTGCATCATGGCAGCTCCTGCATTGAGTGCCTGTCCCCTGGTGGTCACTGTGCATAATAACTACTGGTTGGATGGTCGTATGGACATGCAGGCTTTTATATATATAGATAATTTGCAAATATTTTCTCTGATTCGGTAGGTTGTCCTTTTATTGTGTTGATGGTTTCCTTTGCTTATAGTTTTTTAGTTTGATGTGGTCTGCCTTATTTTTGCTTTTGTTACCATTGTTTTTAGTGTCAGATTTAGAAATCATTTCCAAGTCCTATGTCAAGGAGTTTAACATCTATGTTTTCTTCAAAGTATTTTATAGGTTCAGATCTTATATTAAATCTTTAATTGACTTTGAGTTATTTTTTGCATATGGTTTAAGGTAGTGGTTCCATTTCAGTCTTTTGCATGTGGCTGTCCAGTTATCCCAGCACCATTTATTGAAGAGGCCATCATTTCCCCATTGTACACACTTGGCTCCTTAAATGACCAAATATGTGTGGGCTTATTCTTGGGCTTTCCACTCTGTTCCACTGACCTGTGTGGCTGTTTTTCTGCCAGTGTCATACTCTTTTGATTACTATAGCTTTGTAATATAATTTGAAATCAAGGAGCATGATGCTTCTAGCTATGTTCTTTCTTCAAGATTCTTTGGCTATTCAGCATTCTTTGTGATTGCATACAAATTTTAGGATTGTGTATTTTATTTCTGTGAAAAAATACCAATGGAATTTTGATGATTGAATCAGTAGATTGCTTTGATAATATGAACATTTTAACAGTATTAATTCTTTCAATCTATAAGCAAAGAATATCTTTATATTTATTTGTGTATTCTTCAATTTCTCTTATTAATGTCTTATAGTTTTAAGTGTATAAACCTTTCATTTCCTTGGTTAAATTATTTTCAGTACTTTGTTCTTTTTGATGAAATTGTAATCTTAATTTCTCTTTCTGATAATTTGTTGTTAATATATAGAAATGCAACATATTTTTGTGTATTGACTGTGTATCCTGCAACTTAATTCATTTATTAGTTCTAGCAATTTTTTGTTGGAGTCATTATTGCTAAATACTTTCCTCTTAAAGCATTTTTTTGCTACATTTTATGAATTTGGTATGTTATATGTCCATTTTCATTTGTCTCAAGGTATTTTTTATTTTTCTTTGGACTTATTCTTTGACCCATTGTTGTTTAGTCTTTCCATATCTATGAATTTTCCACTTTTCTTTGTGTAATTGATTTCTAGTTTTATACCACTTTGGTTGGTCATGTTTGATATTAATTTAGCTTTCTTATGTTGGTAATGGTGGGGTACCTTAAAAAATCCCTGCCTCTTTTTCAGGAGCAGGAGAACCAGTGTTTAGTTCAGTACAGGATACAAGGCAGTCAAGTTCTCTTCATTAATCCTACAAACATTGCAATTCTTTTGATGCTCCCTTCACTCTGGAGTGTGTCTCAGATGGACCTAGATTAAGAGAACATGCAGATTGGGGCCCTGGATTTTTTTCACATACCACGCATCATACAGACATGATTCTTTGAGTAGTCATCATTTTGATGAACAAAAGGATAGGTTGAAGGGATGAAGATCCCACCAAAGTACGTACCTGGCATTCTTATATTTAGAAATTAGAAGGTAAGTAATAAAATAATAAATCATTGATTTTTTTTTCTTCCTCTGCTGCTTTCTTACTATCATAAAAATACATATTGACTACTTCTTAGAACTGAATTTCTCAAAGCCATTCTGAATGTAATCAATGACTAATATTGATATTTTATTCAGACTCACTCTCCATTTTACCCCCCCCCACACAAACACACCTTAAATTGCTCAAAAACATAACAATTCTCTCTTCTGAGAGAATATTGTGAATTTTTCAGGTTTTCCTACAAATTTCTTCATGTGTTTGCAACTCCCAATCATTCCTTTTGAGGTTCAGAAATTTATACTAAAAGTGTATTAATATATTTGTTTTGGTAACATGCTCTTCACATTATTGACACAAATGGTGCTCTGAATCCTGCAGCGAGAGCTCCTTGATGTTGTGGATAATAATGAATCAGCTGTGATTGTTGCTCCAACGTCCTCAGGCAAAACCTATGCTTCCTACTACTGCATGGAGAAAGTGCTGAAGGAGAGTAATGAAGGGGTGGTTGTGTATGTCGCACCAACAAAGGTAGTGCTCAAATGACTTTAATTTGATCTTTCATTTTTGAATTCCCATTTTTAAAATAATGCATGTAGTCATGTGATAAATCTGTTTCACTTTTTATTTATTCATTTTCCAGTTTTGTTGATATACTAGGGGCCCAGTGCACGAAATTCGTGCATGGGTAAATTGGGGTGAGGGTGCAGGTGGGGGAGGAGGAGGGCAAGTGGGGAGGTCCCTCAGCTGGACCTGAACTTCATCCAATTCGGGAGCACTCAGGAGAAGTGCTATTGATGGCTTGGACCCACTGCACCTGGTTCTCTGCTCTCTGCCGGGCCTGTCTGCTCCACACTATGGAGATGGGCAAGCAGGTGCTGCTGGGCGATGCCTGCGGGGTCCTTGATGGCTCCAGCCCCCTCATCCCCTCCTTGGCAGCCATGGCCCCAGCCCAGCATAGGCCAGGGTAGCAGCTGGGGATTCCCGGGTGGGTCTGTCTGGCCACAGCCCCTGGATCCCAGGTCCGCTGCCCTGCCGGTCCAGGGTTGGCCAGGGCAGTGGCTGGGATTCCCGGGTGGGTCTGGGTGGCCACCCCCCCTTCCCAGATCCGCGGCCCTGCTGCCTGAAATTGATCGCGGCTTGCTCCTCCCGCATCCCACCCCGCCCCTCCTGTGTGGCCTGCAGGAAGGCAACAGATGGCAGCGGCAGACACAGGGAGGCTTGCCTCCCTGTGTCTGCTGCCGCCATCTTGGCTGGGCTAATTTGCATACCGCCGCTCTGATTGGCTGGTGGGCGTGGCTTACCCCATCCCGGAGAAACGGTTAATTTCAATATTACACTTTTATTAGTTAAGACTAGGGGAACGGTGCACAAAAATTTGTGCAGTCGGGGGGGGGGAGGTCCCTCAGCCCAGTCTGTGCCCTCTCGCAGTCTGGGACCCCTTGGGGGATGTCCACCTGCTGGCATGCCTGGCCAGTCTGGGTGAGGGGCTGATGGCTATTTGCAGGCTGGCCAAGCCCCCCAGTGGAAACCCTCACCCCATGGGGATGTGGTCAACCTAGGTGATGGGGCTGAGGGCCGTTTTCAGGCTCCCCACAGCTTGTTCAGGGTTTGGGTCCCTATTGGGGTGCTTGGCCAGCCTGGGTGAGGCGCTGAGGGCCGTTTTCAGGCTGCCCACAGCTCCCATTGACCCAAAGCCCCAGCAAAGCTGGCTGGAATCAGGTTTCTGGGGTTTATTTACCTTCTATAATTGAAACTTTGTTGCTTTGAGCGGAGGCCTAGTCAGGCATGAAGCCTCCTGTTTGCATCAGCTCCATTGCTTCTATAATTGAAGCACTGATGCCTTGATCAGAGACCCAGCTGGCCTAGGTAGACAGTTTATTCCTGGTGCAATGGAAGCCTCCTGTTTGCTCTAGCTCCATGGCTGCCGGCCACCATCTTGGCAGGGTTAATTTGCATACAGCCACTCTGATTGGCTGGTGGGCATGGCTTGACTGGTGGGCATGGCTTAGGTGTCTCGGTGTGATGGTTAATTTGCATATTACTCTTATTGGATTAGATAATTGATGTATAACATAATGATTATTTGACATATGTATACATTGTGAATGATTATCACATTAAGTTTAGTTAACATCCATCATCTCAAATAGTTATATTTTTTCTTATGATATAAACTTTTAAGATCTACTCTCTTAACAACTTTCTAGTATACAATATAATATTTTTAACTGTAGTCCCCATGCTATACATTACATCCCCAGGACTTATCTTTCATCTGAAAGTTTGTACCTTTTGACTACTTTCACCTATTTCGTACAGCCTTCACCCTGCCTCTAGCAACTAAATCTGTTCTCTGTTTCCATGATTTAATTTATTTTAACCTGCATTTTCTCTTTTTAGTTTCAGAAGTCAAATAGTACTTTCCTTAGAACCATCATGAGGAAAAAGTCTGGTCTTGTGATCTTGTCCTTCAGCTTGAATTGAGAGAAGTACCCGCATCTTGCTGGGCACTGTTGAGTCACTTTAAGAACCCACTAGTGCCTCTGCAGAATTAATGGGCTGTATCTAATCTACTGGGCCTTAGTGACTGCCCTATTTCTCAAGTCAGGCTGTTTTGTCATATTTCTTTTATGTCTAGAACTCATAATGATGTACTTAAAAATAGAAGGTTTGATTTTTGTCATGCAGGAAAAGGTTTTATGTACAGGAAGTATAAGTTTACATATCCTCATTCACTACCTTTTGTTTTAAATATCATTACAATTAAGAAAGGCAAATCTAGTTGGGATAACTTTAATTCTATGGATTAATGTAAATTCAGACTCCATTTATTTTCTAGGAAAATGTGTAGTGTTGAGTGACTTGTGGTCAGCCTCAAATTAATCAATGTATTAGTTGAAATTAGCATTTTGGTTTTTTAATTTTAATTTTTAATTTTATGTTTTGAGAAGGAGGGGGAGAGAGAGCGCAAGAGAGAGAGAAAGAGAGGAGAGAGGAGAGAGGAGAGAGAAGAGAGAAGGGAGAAAAAAGAAAGAGCAAGATTGATGTGAGATAGAAAGATTGATCAGTTGCCTTCCACACGTGCCCCAACTGGGACTCAAACTCACAACCTAGGTATGTGCCCTGATTGGGAATCAAACCTTCATCCTTTTGGTGGACATAATGATGCTTCAACCAAGTTAGCCACCTGTCTAGGACTAGCACTTTATTATTTTTTGTAAAAATAAGTATTCATTATTGCAGTGTAATACAGTATATCAAGAAAAATTAAGCTAGCCCAGCCAGTGTGGCTCAGTGGTTGAGTGTTAACCTAGAAACCAGGAAGTCACAGTTCTATTCCTGATCAGGACACTTGCCAGGGTTGTGGGCTTGATTTCCAGAACGAGGCTTGCAGGAGACAACTGATTAATGATTCTTTCTCATCACTGATGTTTCTCTCTCTCTCTCTCTCTCTCTGAAATCAATAAAAATATATTTATATAAAAAAAGTTAAGCCCTAACCGGTTTGGCTCAGTGGATAGAGCGTCGGCCTGCAGACTCAAGGGTTTCAGGTTCGATTCTGGTCAAGGGCATGTACCTTGGTTGCAGGCACATCCCCAGTAGGGGGTGTGCAGGAAGCAGCTGATCGATGTTTCTCTCTCATCGATGTTTCTAACTCTCTGTCCCTCTCCCTTCCTCTCTGTAAAAAAATCAATAAAATATATTAAAAAAAAAAGTTAAGCTGACTAGAAGTGGAATTGATAAGTCAACACAATACCTATTGCCAAATTACTCTTCTAAAAGTTTAAATCTACTTTTATTCCCACTGCCAGTAAATAGTAGTACACATTCTCTTGTCTTTCAATCATTTAAAAAGTTTTTACCATATTGATAGGTGAAAACTTTTATCTCATATTTAAATTTGCATTTTTGTGATTTGGGCATCTTTATGTGTGATTTGGTGGTATTGAAATTTCTTTATTCATAAACCAACAGTAAATGTATTTGCCCATTTTTCTTTTTTTGGGGGAGGGGAGGTAATGTCCTTTTATTAATTGACTATAGGCCTGTTGCACAAAAATTTGTGCACTAGGGGGGTTCCCTCAGCCTGGCCTTCGCCCTCTCGAAGTCCGGGAGCCCTCAAGGGTATCCAACTGATGGCTTTGGCCCCTACCCATAGACATCCCTATGGTAGTGCACTGACCAGCAGGGGGCAGCTCTGGCCCTCCTCCTCTTCCCCCCATCAATCCTCCACTGCTGCCAGTCACCACCACCCCCTGATCGCCGTCCCCTCCCTCTGCCTGCTGGCACCCACCTTGGCTGACCTGGCGCCTCCTGCTCACTGGCTCTGCCCCCTGCTGACCAGTCATTCTGCCATTTGGTCAATTTGCATATTAAGCTTTTATTATAAAGGATCATAATTTTGTATAGTTAATATACTATTTCTCTTTAGATTATAAAAATATACTTTTATTATATTTTGTTATATTTTGTCATTTTGCCTTTTTATTATATTATGGTTACACTGGTGATAACAATATTTTGTTAATATTTTTGTATAGTCATATCTATCAATATTTTCATTTAGCTTTTCCATTTGTGCTCAAACATATAAAATATATGAAATGCTTACTTTCTATTATTTTTGGCTTATGTTTTAAAATTTACATGTTAATCTATGTGTAATTTTGTGTTTTTTTTGGTGTAAAGTGTAAAATAGAAAGATGTTCATAGGTTTCCACACACTCAGATTCTACTGACTAGGCTACCTGGCTGATCCAGAGCATGGTTCTACGTATTCATGTTTATGTTCAAACTGAACATGTCTGGGAGAAATCCCCAAATATAAAAACCATGAAGTTACCTTGACTATCCCTCCCTTGACCTTTTCCCTATAGCAGCCTCACAATTGTCTCTAAATCTTGGCCATTCAAGTATTAGCTGTTTTTTGTGGGTGTGGTTTTTTTCTTCCTGATGTCTGAGCAGCATTTCCTCTTTATTTTTTCCTTTTAATGAAGCCATTTTTCCCCATTTTACTTTATGTTGGGGTTTATCAGTGAGGTTCACATGTTTAATAAAGTATCTCAAGAAAAGCACATTAGTGTATTTAGAGTAGGTCGAGTATAAAAAAAAGCAGTTATTCAGCTTCCTGCACTCATAGCAGGACATATTTTTATACAGTTCCTATTGTTACCTGTTTTACCTGTACTTTAAGTAATGAATCTCTTTCCTTGTCAACTAGGCCCTTGTTAATCAAGTGGCAGCAACTGTTCAGAATCGTTACATCAAAAATCTGCCTAATGGTGAAGCTCTATGTGGTATTTTTACAAGGGAATATCGTCATGATGCCCTGAACTGTCAGGTAGGACATATTAGTTAATGCTTTTGTTCTCAAATATTATAATAGTACTTACATGTCTTTTTCAATAGAAATTCACAAGGCCTTATGGAAATAATTCAGTTGAATATACACAGTGTTATAATTTAATTCAAAATGATTTGAAGAACACAATGTTATAAAAAATTAACAAACACCAATTTCCATTTAGAATTACTTTTTCTTGGTAAGTAGGGTTCTCTTACTTTTCTTGATGAGTAGGATACTTATTTTAATTTTTGTTGTTGTTGTTAATCCTCACCTGAGGATGTTTTTCCCATTGATTTTTAGAGAGAGTGGAAGGGAGGGTAAGACAGAGAGGGAAACATGGATGTGAGAGAGACACATCCATTTTTTTGCCTCCCGCATGCTCCCCAACCAGGGTCAGGAATGGAGCTTGCAATCAAGGTATGCCCTTGACCAGAATTGAATCTGGAACCCTTCAGTCTGAGGGCTGATGCTCTATCCCCTGAACTAAACCTGCTAGTGCTCACTGTAATTTTGTAAATGTTATATTGTGGATAAAAAAAAAATGGGTGTCAAGCAAATCATAGATATTTTGTTTCTGGTTTATTGAATTTATAGATAAACAACCTAGACTAAACAAAAAGTGAAAACATGATTGTAGAACATTGTATGGCAGAAATGGGTATGTGTCACCCAGATCACCTGTCAAGGACGGACTTGCTGTCCAGAGGGGGGAGTTTGGTCAAAACAAATGCCAGCTGTTAGTTCCCCCAGTTCTGCCTCCATAGTTTATATCTGTGAGTGAGCTAGGCAGGACTATACTAGTAAACGCCAGGCCATTTTGGCTCCCTGTGGAACTGCTCTGACAGCCAGTATTCATGCCAGAACTCTGAGCCAGGTTGGTTAAGATTTCATCAGGCCTGTTTTGAAGTTTAGCTTCTCCCTCTCCCCTATCCTGCTTCCTCCCAATTCCATAGTTGTTGGTTCTTCATAAACATTTTTCATCCTAAACTGTATCAGGGTCAGATTTTGAGGAAACAAACATATGACAATTAACTTTCCATTTTATGACTTTGACTTACTCATAAGTAAGAATTTGAATTTCAAATCTGGTATTTTAACAGTTTGACCTGTAAAATTGCAATTTTGTAATACTAATATATCACAATTTTACTCAAACACTCTCAGAAGCAATATCCTATTTATCAGCTGGTAAATTCAGGAGTTATAACTCTATCTTTTATATTTTTATAACTATGAGTATGCATAGGAAATGCTCAAAATGTTTGTTCATGCAATGTTCTTACTTTTAGGTACTTGTTACAGTGCCTGCCTGCCTTGAAATTCTGCTGTTAGCTCCTCATCGCCAAAGATGGGTGAAAAGGATCAGATATGTTATATTTGATGAGGTAGGTTTGGTATTATTTTTCTGGGTTAATTTCCCAGTGTACAACAAAATACCAGTATAGTGAAGATCTCTGATACTTTAGAATATTTGTCCCTTTGTCTATATGCACTTCCTTCTGAATGATTTTCCTAGTGAATCATAACCAATCTTCTGGCTCCATTTTCCTGTTGTAACTCAATAGGGTATATTGGTGTATGCTGCAGAGCTCTGTATGGGAGAAAAACCTGAGGAGGTAGGAGGACAGCTCTGGAGTGAGCGGTCAGAAAAGTCTTTCTAATAGAGTGACATTAAGCTGAACTTTATACAGGTTGAATAGAGGGGATAAGAGCATTTTAAGCAAAAGGAACAATATATGTGAAAGCCCTAGAGTAGGGACTTTCTGTTCAAGGAATAAAGAACAGGACAGTATGTCTGGAGCAAATTTGGCGGAAGATGGGTAAGAGTGGCTTGAGATAAAGCTCAAGAGGCAAGCCGGGGCCAAAGTATGCTGGGCATTATACACCTTGTTAAAGACTTTATATTTTGTTCCATATGTAATGGGAAGATATTGATGGAGGTCAATTAGGGACATGGCCTAACTCACTTATCTTTTAGACACATCATTGGCTGTGATGCGAAGAATGTAGGGACCACGAAGGAGGAAGCGAGGAGGATAGTCAGGAGGATAGTGTGGTTGTGCAGCTGAGGGGTGATGGAGACTTGGTTGGCTGTAGGCATGGGGAGGAATGCATAATTCCAAAGAAATTTTTGAAAGTAAGATAAAGAGGAATTATTGATGAATTGGTTTTGGGGAGTCAGGAAAATTTATGTGTCAAGGTTTTCTATTGCCTGAATTTTCCAATATGTCTATGAATTCAGCATGGTTGATGAAATGTGTTAGGAAACTGTGTAGGGAATCAGCCTGCCATGCCTTATTTTCATAAACTATTTTTAAATAAACTTTTTAATGGAGGAATTTTTGTCTTTAATAGGTCCATTGTCTCGGTGGAGAGATTGGAGCAGAGGTTTGGGAACATCTCCTTGTCATGACTCGATGTCCCTTTCTAGCTCTTTCGGCTACAATAAGCAACCCTGAGCATCTCACTGAGTAGGCATTAGGTTCCCGTTGGAATAGAATGGCTGTCTATTTTGAACGTTTGAATATCATATTTTCTATATGGGTTCTGAAATGTTTCATACCTTTCTGGTGAATTTGTTAGCTTATCTGTGGATATTCAAAGAAAGAGTCTACTAGTACCTGCTGGCAGGTGCTGAGCAAGGCCACACTCTATAAGGGAAAATCAAGGACTCTCCCAACAAGATCTGCAATTGAGTAAGAAATTTCCCCATGCCTCAACAATGTTCCCCAGAAGTAACTGATTTATGGCCCTTTTTTTTCTTTACCCAAAATAAAAATATAATGAAATAATGACACACTCTCTCACTGACCTTGAGATTTCTTATATTGTCCCACTTTGTGTATGTTTAGAAAGGTAGCAAAGCCTATATTTTGCCCACTAATAATAACAGAGTAAAGACTCCAGTGTACCAGGCACTGTTCTAAGTGCTTTGTGTGTATCAATTTATTTTAAATGCCAACAACCCTTATTATTTACTTCCATTATTACTATTAAATAGGATTTAGAATTTTAACACTAATATATATACATATTTTAATTTTTATTGATTTCAGAGAGGAAGGGAGAGGGAGAGAGAGATAGAAACATCAATGATGAGGGAGAATCATTGACCAGTTGCCTCCTGCATGCCCCACACTGGGGATCGGGCCTACAACCCAGGCATGTGCCCTGACTGGAAATTGAACCATGACCTCTTGGTTCATAGGTCGACATTCAGTCACTGAGCTATGCCAGCTGGGCCCAACACTACTATTATTATTCCCATTTCAAAATGTAGGAAATGAGGCTTAGAGATATTAAGTGATATAATAGAGTCACAGCGGATAGTAAGGGGCTTGGGATTCAATCTCAATGTGTCAGGTTTCAGGGCCTATTATTCCCTTAAGTACAGTTTTTAAGCACATGACATTTTAGTTATTAAAAATATTATATCACTGACCTGATCTGTTTGGCTCAGTGGATAGAGTGTTGGCCTGCAGACTGAAGGGTCCCAGGTTCGATTCCAGTCAAGGGCATGTACCTTGGTTGTGGGCATATCCTCAGTGGGGATGTGTGCAGGAGGCAGCTGATCGATGTTTCTCTCTCATCGATGTTTCTAACTTTATCCCTCTCCCTTTCCCTTCCTCTCTGTAAAAAATCAATAAAATGTATATATATATATATATATATATATATATATATATATATATATATATATAACATCACAGAAAGTAGTTTCATGTTATACCTAAATAATGTGTAAATTTATTTTTAAGGTGGCTACAATCGATAAAATGGTATTGGAAACAAGCAGACAATATAATAGAAAAGAACACTGCTTCTAAAAGAAATGCTGGTTATCGTGCCAATTTTTACAAAGACCACTTTCAAATGAAGCAGTCATATAAAGTTAGACTTGGTATGTTTGATACATCCAGGGGAGTTTTATTTTGAACTCTAAAATTATCCCAGTCATGTGTTTATTCATTTGGAAATTCTCGTTCTTCATTTTTAGTGCTCTATGGGGAGAGATACAATGACTTAGAGAAGCATATATGTTCAGTAAAACATGATGACATTGACTTTGATCATTTTCACCCGTGTGCCGCACTAACAGCAGAGCATGTAAGTAATACTTCAGCCATCTTTGTTCCTAGTAATATAAAGTATATGTCACAGTTGAAAAGATGCCTAGTTGAAACTTAGCAGAATTGAGATACATACTATATAACAGATATTGAAACTTAGTTTTGAAAGTCATAAGAATAATTGTATAGTTTTCATTCTTTCTTTAATAGTGTCTGCATCCTTAAAGCTTAAAAATGACTGAAACTTTTAACCTGAAATATTGTTTTGGTTAATTTTATTTTTCCTTGGACATTATCTTTGCCCATTTTCTTTCTTTTATCACCACTGTCCACCTATCCACTTCTCTGAAAGTAATTCTTCTTTTAGTGTGACTACAAATACACGTGGACAATATCTAGCACATGTGAGAATCTGAGCACCATGAATTAGGTTAAACAAGGAAAAGATACTTTTCACTAGCTTATTAATCACATCATGTGTTGTTGTTTTTTTAGTAGTGAAGCAATAACATGGAAGTCACAAGAGGACTTCATTTTAGTGCTGGAATTTGAGTGGGAGAAGATTTCTTAATTTTCTTATGTACTTTTCTTCCTTTCTCATCCTATTCCCAGGAATGGCTTATTCAAGCTCTGGTTGCTTCTCAAAGTGATAATTAGTTAATAGTTTGCCTTCCTTCTAAGACCTGGCAAATTAAATATATTCTGAATTTTGTTGTCACATTAAGCTTTCTAATATGACAATTTTTAAGGCACATGAAACTTTAGATGGCACATGTCCTGCCTACATGGTATTTCTGGATCCACCAAGCTAATTTAGATAAATCAGTAATAAAGATAATTCTGATTTTGCCAAGACTGCAGTAGCTTTCCTTTGGAAATGGCTAAATGCAAACAACTCCTAGCGTGGCTTCTTCTATGACCTGGCTCCAAAGCCCTTTCCATTTATCCACTTGATATGTCTTACCTCGATGCCCTCATTACTTATATTGTTCCTGGGACATTTCACCCCAGATGTCAAATGCTAGTTGTCCAGAACCTGTTCACCTCTTATGACTCTTCTATTGTGAAACCAATTTGGAATCCTCCTGTGACTTTCTTGGCTGGATGTAATAACCTCTCCATAGCACCTTTTCTGTTTTTCTTATATGACAATAATCATGGCCAGCTTGCTGCTAAAGCTGTTCACATGCATGTCTTCATTATCTTACTAGAATAACTCCTTGAAGGCAAATGTTGTGTCCTTAGTCCCTAACAAACTGCTGTCTCTATAAAAGTGCTTACTACATTTATCTATATATGTAAAAGCCTAAGCAACTATTACAACTGATCGACCAAATGACCTATATACTGGCTGGTAGCTATGATGTGCACTGACCACCAGGGGGCAGATGCTCAATGCAGGAGCTGCTCCCAGGGATCAGTGTGCTCCCACCTCCAACCTCCTGTGGTCGGCCAACCTCCCGCAGTTCCTCCCCGGCCCTGGACTGGACTAAATGGCCCTGATAGGCCCCAGTCACTGGCCAGGCCGAGGCACCCCACCCAGGCATGAATTCATCACCAAGCCTCTAGTATTAAATAAAGATAGCAAGTCTTTATCTAATACTAGAGGCTTGTTGCACTTTGTGGTTCATATAATTTTGCATATTTTGTCTCTTCTAACAATCACAACAATTATAGCATGGATACTATATTAATATTCCCATTTCCTAAATGACGAAGGTGAAGCATAGATAACTGAACTAACTAACTCACTGTTGCACCAAGTGAGTGGTGGGGCTGGAATGCAATCTCAGATTGATTCCAGAGCTTGCTCTCTCCTCCTATTCCTAGGAATGGCCCATTCAAGCTCTGGTTAACTCAGTATTCTGAATGATCAGTTGAAGAAATACCTGAATGAGGCAATGAATGGGAATAACTTTATACCTTTTGGGCTATGATGCAGTGGCTTCTGAAAGCAACTGAATGCATCCTAATGATGGTGACTTTCTAATTGGATTTTATTTTGGATGTTTCTCTTTTGTGCTGCAGTGGCCCAATCCAACATAGAAATAAAATAAAAATATGGATAAAATTCCAGTGACCTAACCTAAACCCCAAACTAGATTATAGATGAAAAGCCACACATAAATAATAAAAGAATTCTTTCTCTCTTCTTCCCTGTCCGCCCACTCCCATCATTACCTGGCATTTTAAAAGCAGCACAGTATTTTTAAAAATTATTTTATTTTGAGTGGGATGGTTCAAGGCAGGTTATCATGAAGTAGCAGTGAGTCCAGTGGTTTGGAGTAGTTGACAAGATTGGCATTTTGGTCCAAGTGCCTTTCCTCTATTTTCAGTAGCTATTAATGGAATAACTGGAAAGCAGTGGAACTGCTACAGTGTGCTCTGACCCTATTTGACTTCTGCAAAGTTCATGGTGCTGAATAAGCCTTCTTAGGACTTCTAGACGTTTGCCACAGGAATACAGGATGGACACAAGGGTGTAGACATTATTAACTGTGTTCTGACAGCTGTGCATGAAGCATGTGTTTATGTAGGATACTTCCTAAAGTAGCAGGGCTATAAAGCAAGTAGACCTTTCCAAATGAGCCAATCATTGTGTATTATATTTCAGATTAATATGAAAGAACTGAGTGGCAAGAAAAAGTATAATACATTATGGCAACATAAAAGAAGAACCACCCAGTTTGGTCATCTCCTCTCTAGCTCTAGCACAGAAATGGTTTCAGAAGGGAAGGGGTGAGGCTAATGAGGAGCTGACCTTAATCCAACTGAGGGGAGGGAATTGCCTTCCATCCACATAAGGCTTGCTTCTGGCAAAGAGTAGAGTTTGGCCTTTGCCACCAATTATGCCACACGGGAACAGCTGCTGGCTCCTGGACAACTCAGCCCCAGGAAGTCCTTGAAAGAACTGTTGCCTATCTCTGTTCAGCACGATCAATGTTGACCATCACCTACAGAGTCAGAGACAATGCACTTTGCAAAAATAATATCATAGTATAATACTATGTGTTTATGAGTGAAGAAGGATGCAAATCTATGACTTCTAAAAAAATTAAATTTATGGAGTGACATTGATTTATGACATTATATAAGTTACAAGTGTACAAATGTATAATACACTGTGACCTTCTATTTCTCTTTCTTTTTTACCCAAACTGGCTCAGTTTTTGCCAGCTCATTAGTTATTTTATAGTGGAGGAAAACCAAATTAAATTCACAGCTTTTGGCCATAGAATTCTTAATATGATTTTTAAAATTAAAAACTATATGTTGATTAATCAATCTCATTGACAGTTGGGGCATCAACTATGTGGCAGTATTTTACTAAGCCTAATATATATATTCTAACTTAATTCTTACAACAAATCTATGTCATTGGCAGAATTGTACTGTGTTTTAGAAATAAAGAAGCTCAGACTTCTGAACAAGGCAAAGAGACTTAAGAAATCATAACCACTCTAGTAACCATAATAGAAGATTTAAATCTTGAATATTATGATAATTCTTGGATTTATTTTATGTTTTTATTTTAATTTAGGCAAAATAAATTACCACTTCAAGGTAGTGATAATAAGAGAACAAAATGCTAATGTTACAAAATAATATATTCATTTGCTATTTTGACATAAATGGGTCCTTACTATCAAGCTAGCTTTCACTGGTCAGTCTGAGAGCTGCTAAATGATGACTCCATGTAATTGTTTGCATCCTACAGTTTTTACAAAATTAATTGATTTTTAATTGAAATATATTAGACTTGTAATATTAAGTTTAAGGTGGACAGTGTGTTGATTTGATTCATTTATATACTACAATATGATTGTCATTGTAGCCTTAGCTAAAACTTTAGCTAAGTCACATAATTATAATTTCTTTTTGTGGTGGGAATAATTAGATCTCATCTCAGCATGTTTGGTGTTTGTAATACAGTATTGTCCATAATTACTATAGTGTACGTTAGATCTTCAGGACCTATTTATTTACTAGTTTTAAAAGTTTAAAAAATCATGTGCTAATACATTTATCCTATCTTATTTTACTAGTCTGTAAAGTGGGAGTACAGATATTTTAATTCCTATTTATTGATGAAAAACTAGCATTTATAGTGGAATGAGAACTAGATCTTCTGACTCAAAGTCTACCAACTTTTCATTCTACCAAACATTTATTTTTTTCAACTGTGTTGTGGTGGGAATGGCTTTTTTAGCCCAGAGTTTCCAAACCTGAGTTTCATAATGTGTTAACAGCTATTTACTAAAACAAGCATCCTATTTGCAAATAATTTTGGACAAATCTGCCTGTAGTTCTTTTTGAGATTTAATGTTTCCAATGGGAAATCTTGAAGAAGTGTATTTAATCAGACACCTGTGAAAAAACACCCCTCCTTTCTCTCTCTCTCTCTCTTTTTTTTGGGGGGGAGGATGACATATTCTTATTTTATTTTTAAATGTTATTTTTATTGTTCCCTTCTTTTCTTCTGAAGAATACCTATTAACATCTCAGGGATCATAGTCTCCCAGGAAATTGATTTGTAGCAATAGTGGTTTGAAACCAGTAGAAAATAATACAATGCTTACTTTTTGAGAGCAGTAATTTTTTACTTATACTTTTAAAATATTTGTGGAAAAATGAATGACATACATATCCAGAAGGCTTAAAGTAGAACCAAGTGACCTGAGAAGTGTCCTTGAGTTTCTTAAAAGTAATCTGATAGCCTTAGTTTCATTTTTATATTTTGAATTTATTCGGATGACAGTGTTTAACAAAATCATACAGTTTCAGGTGCATAATTCTACAGCATATCATCTGTACACTGAACTGTATGCTCACCACCTCAAGTCAGTTCTCTGTCCATCACCATTTATCTCCTCATACCCCCACGCCTCTCCCTTTCCCCCTCCCCCCAGCATCGTTGTCTAAGTCCATGAATTTTATCCTTTTTTTCCCCTCTTTTGCTCCATCCCTCCACCATCTGACTGCCCCGACAGGTGTCAGCCTGTCCTCTATGAGTCTGTTTCTGTTTTGCTTGTTAGTTCAGTTTGTTCATTAAATTCTACAGATGAGGGAAATCATATGGGACTTGTCTTTCTCTGACTGGCTCATTTCACTTAGCATAATGCTCTCTAGGTTCATTCATGCAGTCACAAAGGGTAAGATTTTTTTTCTTTTTTATGGCCAAGCAGCATTCTATTGTGTGAATAGTCTCTTTTATCCACTCATCTACTGATGGGCACTTGGCCAGCTTCCAAATCTTGGCTATTGTAAACAATGCTGCAATGAACATAGGGGTGCCTATATTCTTTTGAATTACTATTTCAGATTTCTTTAGCTAAATTCCCTGAAGTGGAATTGCTGGGTCATAATGCAGGTCCATTTTCTGTTTTTTTGAAGTAATTTCATACTGCTTTCCACAGTGGCTGTACCAACCTGCATTCCCACCAACAGAATTCCCTTTTAGCCACATCCTCACCAGCACTTGTAGCTTGTTGATTTATTGATGATAACCATTCTGGCAGGTGTGAGGTGATGTTGTGGTTTTAATTAGCATTTCTCTAATAATTATTGACATTGAGCATCTTTTCATATGCCTATTGGCCATGAAAGTCACATTGGAGAAGTGTCTTTTGAGGTCCTTTGCTCATATTTAAATTGCTTTTTTTTTGGGTATTCAGTTGTATAAGTTCTTTATAAATTTTGGATCTTAAGCCCTTATCAGGTGTATGATTGGTGAATATGTTCTTGCTTTTAGTGGGTTGGTGGGTTGTCTTTTTATATTGTTGATCGTTTCCTTTGCTGTGCAAAAGCTCTTTAGTCTGATATAGTCCCATTTGTTTATATTTTCCTTTGTTTCCCTTGCCCGAGGAAATATATCAGAAATTGCTGTGAGCAATATCTGCTATTTTAATGCCTGTGTTTTCATCTAGGATTTTTGTGGTTTTTGAATTTAACATTTAAGTGTTTAATCCATTTTTCGTTTATTCTTATGTATGGTATAAGAAGGTGCTCTGGTTTTATTTTAATTTTTTTGCAGGTGTTCCCAACACCATTTATTGTGTAGACTATCTTTACCCTATTGTATGTTTTTGCCTCCTTTGTAAAAAATTAATTGACTTAAAGGGGTGGATTTATATCTGGGCTCTGATAGGCTTAGTTTTAAAGATGACCCATCATCTTAGAACTTAAGCCAGTAAAATTGGCAACTTTTAGCCTGGTTTGCTCCTCAAAGCAAATAATCATGTTCATAAACAAACCATTTTAAGTTTCAGCTGCTGAATAGATGTCTTGTGTTTTTTTTTTCTTTTGTCCAAACTGAGTCCACAGATATTTTAGCTTCCTAGTACTCTGATTTGAATTCAAAGGTCTTAGAAAATAACATAAAAACTTTTTGGAAGCCCTTTTCCCCTATTTCAGTAAATCAGGGACACTCCTGGTTAGTATTTCTTTTTTTTCTTTGCATCTAGCACTTATCAACACTTGAACATTTCAGCTAAGAGGTTTTCAATGTCTTTGTGTTTATGATAGTGACTATGAGGCAAAGGTTTGAACATAAAATAAAAGGAATATTAAAATTTTTAATTTAATTTTAATCGTAGATCGAAAGGTATGGATTCCCTTCTGATCTTATCCTTTCGCCTCGAGAAACCATCCAGCTTTATGACACCATGTTTGAATGCTGGGAAAGCTGGCCCAGGGCCCAGGTAAGTTATAGTTACACAATTAATTTGAATTCTGTTATAGTGGATGGTTACATTGCTTTCAGAAAGATGAACTCTTACCCTTTCTAATCACTTGCCTCTGATCTCTGATCAATGGACTCTTTCTAAAATACAATTGCCCCTTCTCAGACATTTTTCATTCTAACATTATATGATTTACTTTAATGGGATGGAATGTCATGGAATTCCTGAAAATATTTGTTCTTTCAGTTTCTGAGATACTGTAGTCTCCTCTTACATCTCGGATTTATGTACCTCTATGTTCTTTCATTGCACTCCCCTTCCTTCCCTATGCTCGCTGCCCATTTTTATCTGTTTGGCTTTGCTCTGCATTCTTTTCTTTGGAGAGCTCTTTTATTTTACTAGGATTCTGTACTAGAAACGATGGGGGAAAAAGACGTTCAACAGCCTGTACTTTCAAGTAGCTAATAATGCTGTTAATGAAATGCATCATTGAGAAACATCTTTGAGGTATTTTGTGTGTGTGTTTCATGATTTTATTTAATTTTGTGGTATTTTTTTTCAAGGAGTTGTGTCCAGAGAATTTCATTCATTTTAAGAATAAAATAGTCATTAAGAAGATGGATGCCAGGAAATATGAAGAGAGCTTAAAGGCAGAATTAACAAATTGGATTAAAAATGGCAATGCAGAGGAGGTAATTGCCATACATATTTTGAGTGAAATACCCTCTCCTCTTTTTTTCTTGGGTTATTTAGTTCAGTCATCACTACTTTCTGGGTTTTTTAACTTTAATTTTAATTTTAGGATTATAAACTGAACACAAAATCTAGTGATTCTGTGGTAAAATAAAAGGAAAGTCACAACATTGGTCTTTGTCTCCTATAGTATGTGACAAAAGTTATTAGTTTCTGTTGATGTTTTAACACGTAAGAACAGATGTGTCACTATCCACGGAGTCAGTGTTCTTGGTGCTGTGGCAATATAGCTGTTGGAATCATAGTTAACAGTAGCTGAGAAGATTATTTTACTCTTGGATATTTTTATTGCTTTGAAATTTTAATTTGTATAAACTATTTGTGTATTGAAACCTTCACCTGGAATCAGAGAAGTTATGCATATTTATTTTAAGTAATCACTGGTCTTTATATTTTTGAAGTTTGTTTTATTGCCACATATTGAAGTTTCTGATTTTGGGGGAGTGATATCTTATATAATAAAAGGGTAATATGCAAATTGATCCTAATAACAGAATGACTGGGAATGACTGGTCACTATGGCACACACTGACCACCAGGGGGCAGACGCTCAATGCAGAAGCTGCCCCCTGGTGGTCAGTGCACTCCCACAGGGGGAGCTCTGCTCAGCCACAAGCCAGGCTGATGGCTGCCATCACAGCGGTGGTGGTGGGAGCCTGTCCTGCCTCCTCAGCAGCACTAAGAATGTCCAACTGCAGCTTAGGCCTGCTCCCCACTGGCAAGTGGACATCCCCTGAGGGCTCCCAGGCTGCCAGAGGGATGTCTGACTGCCAGCTTAGGCCTGATCCCCCCGGGGAGCAAGCCTAAACCAGCAGGTGAACATCTTCCGAGGGGTCCCAGACTGTGAGAGGGTACAGGCCGGGCTGAGGGACCCCCCCCACACACACACCAAGTGCACAAATTTTTGTGCACCGGGCCTCTAGTATATATAATATTAGACTTTTCTCATGTGACTTTTTTCTATTATATTTTAACTTAGATGATCTCTCCCCATTCAGAAACATAATATAATTTAATTACTTTTTAAAAATTCTCACCTGAGGGTATGTTAATTTTATTTATTTTAAAGAGAGAAGTAGGAAGAAAGAGAGAGAGAAGCAGCAATGTGAGAGAAACATTGATTGGTGGCCTCCCATACACGCCCAGACCTGCAACGTAGGTATATGCCCTGACTGGGGACCAAACCACAACCTTATTGTACAGGGAATGATACTCCCACCAACTGAGCCAGGGTTAATTTACTTACATAGTGAAATCAGCATTACTTACAAAGCTGATTTCTTTTGCTAAAAATCGCCTGTTATATTGCACATATGTCTGTGTACATGTGTTACCATCTATCTTTTTGTTCTCTAGTTATTGATTTGTATACTTCTTTGAGGGTTCTTTGCAAAGGTTTATGATATAATTAATATGTATTATTTTTATCATATATTACTTTAAAGGTCATAGCAACATAGATGAGACAACAATGAAAATATTTTAGTCAAAAGTAAAAATTCCTTTCTTTGTTCTCCAAAACTTAAATAATTTCTTTCTTTATTACTGCAGGCCAAACTGGTCCTGAGCAATCTTAGTCCCAAACCGGTTTCTAGTTCAGAAAACATGATACAAATGTTTCCACTTCTTGTTGAAAAGCTTAGGAAAATGGAGAAGTTACCAGCACTAATTTTTTTGTAAGTCATTTATTTTAATTTTATTTTTAAATTAAATTTATTGAGTGTAAGTCATTTAAATTAAATTGCTTTTATTTGTAATTTGTATTATACCCATTACTTTAAATTGAGGAAAGTTTTGCTAACTTTACTATTGCAATATAGTAGTCATTACTATTTTTGGTGCCCATTTGTTCTAAGAGTGAATTTAAAAATACACCTTTCTAGTCTAATTTTTTTTAATTGATTTCAGAGAGGAAGAGACGGGGCGGGGGGGGGGGGGCGAGGAACATCAGTGTTTGGAGAGAATATCAATTGGCTGCTTCCTGCATGCCCCGCACTGGTAGTGAGCCAGCCCCCAGGAATCGAACTGCGACCTCCTGGTTCATTGGTGGGTGCTCAACCACTGAGCCATGCCAGCCGGCCTCTAATCTAATTAACAAAATATTTTCACTTGTGTTATTAAAAATTACTTTCTTTATTTAGTTTCCTTCTCCATTTCTTGTTTACTTTTTACTCTTGTATGTTTATCTAAGTCCTATTAAATGCCTAGGATCAGTAAACTTATAGATTTAGTAAATTCCTAAGGACTTTGAAAAACAAATTGAATGTTTATGTGTACAAGCATCCCACATAAAATTAAAGTATTCTTACAATAAGTTAGAATATGTATTGGTAGGATATTTTATTGTTTTAATTTCTAGTTATGAGAACTAGCATTTACAGGCATTGATATGTTGATCAATTTTATATTCCTGTAGACATGAAACAGCTTAGCATTGAATGTTATAGTCCAGTTTTGATCAAGTATAACTTATACCAAAGTATAATTCATTAAATGAATAATACTATATCCTAGATTTGGAGATCCATTCATTTTGGGTCAAATGGAATATTTTATTTACTTTTGACAGTTTCAAACTACTTTGAGACATGGAAGCTTTATATAAATAAGGCCACCGAATCTTGCTCAGGTGGCAAAGTTTAATGATATTTATTCACACATAAAGGGACAAATAGTAATGAATCATCATTGGTGATGTGTATTTAAAATAACGTTGTTGCCCTAACCAGTTTGGCTTAGCGAATAGAGCGTCAGCTTGCGGACTCAAGGGTCCCAGGTTCGATTCCGGTCAAGGGCATGTACCTTTGTTGCGGGCACATCCCCAGTGGGGAATGTGCAGGAGGCAGCTGATGGATGTTTCTCTCTCATCGATGTTTCTCTCTATCCCTCTCCCTCCTTCTCTGTAAAAAATCAATAAAATATATTTTTAAAAAAATAATGTTGTTAATTGAATGTATGGCTGTGTTTGGATAATGCAATAACATTGTTCCTTTATCTTTGTTGTTGAGACAAGAAAAAGAAAGTTTTGAACCACCAAGAAATTATACAGCTCATGTTCTTTATTTTCAAGCATGGCTACAGGTTTTAGTTAGAAATAAATATGATTTAGTACCTCTGGGATATTTCTGAAGGTCTAATTGCCAAAAATAAGTGGATTCATTTTTTTATATAGATATACAAAATTAAAATATTTGAAAGTACGATATTTCACAAAAACATCAAATGCTTAATTCTGCTTGAGTTGCTGAATTTTGGCATAACTTTATGGAAGTTTGGGTTTTCTACACGGCATACTGTGCAAATCCTTGGTCTTATACAGTTTTATTGAGTCCTAAAAAACCCTAGCTCATCAACAAATTTGAGACTTTGTCAGGGCTCAATCTGTACCTCTGAGAGCTTTTCAGGTAATAGCATACTTGTCAACCTTCTCCAATCCGGTCTCTGGGGGAAAAATGCATGGACCCTGGTTAGAGTTTAAGTGACTCTATTAGCCTGTGCTTGAGAGCACATTCTTCAAGGTGAGGCCCAAGTCTGGAGACTACTTCTCTGCTCCCTGATAGCTCTGTCACTACTAGACAGCTACTTACTGGCTTTTCGCCTTAGTTTCCTCATTTGCAAAATGAGGAAAGATAATAAAAATAATAGGGTCAGGGTAAGAATTAAATAAAGATAAATTATGAAATCACTTAGTATAGTACTCCCTGTTATTGCCCCCATGTTTAGATCACATTTGTTCTGTATAGGTTATCAGAGAGATTTAAGAGGAAACATTATTTCCAAGTGATCCATTTTAATGCATGAGGTACTAAGATGAAAATTGCATTGCTTAATACAGAATAGGTACCTAGACCCTATTGTGAATACAGTATATGTGTGAATACAGTAACTTGTATTCATGTAAAAAGAGAAGCAACATAATGTAAAGATTAAGAACATTGACTTGGAGGCAGGACTCTGCCATACAAGCTGTGAGAGTTTGAGCAGGTCACTTAATCTCTTTATGTCTCCATTTTCTCATCTGCAAAATAGGGATCATCATAGTGCCTTCCTCATAGAGATGTATTACACTAAATGAGTTAATATATATAAGGCATTGAGAATAGTGTCTGGCAATAGTAAGATGATATTTACTGTATTTGTTATTTTGTCTACAACATGACATTTTCTGCCATGTGGCATGAACTGCTACTTTCTCTTTTAACTTTTTTTTTGTTAATCCTCACCCAAGGGTATTTTTTCCATTGATTTTTAGAGATAGTGGAAGGGAGGGAGGGGAAGAGAGATTGCGAGAGAAACATCGATGTGAGAGAGATACATGAATTGGTTGCCTCCCACCGGCACCCCAACTAAGGCCAGTAATTAAACACTTTGTAAGCGGGCATTTTCCCGCCACTGTGTGGTAGCGTTCGAAACACTTTCCTTGGTGCAGGGGTACATTACAAAACTTGCACATGTACCGCGTTTCACTGCATAGTTTATGAGCGGCACACACATGACAACGACGTGAAACATTTTTGTTTTTGCCGGTTCCAAATAGAGGTTCCAATGGATGTTTCCTCATGTCCATCGGCAGTCTCCCTGGTGGATTCGATTTTACTCGTTTCCCGCAAAAACTTAACATGCAAACCAAGTGCCTGCCAGTGACCGGGAATCCTGAGACCCTTCAGAGTGTAGGCCGATGCTCTACCACTAAACCACATCAGCCAGGCACTTTCTTAATGCTTCCTTCACCAGCGTGTCCATTTATTTACTCTCCACTAGCTATCGTTTTCTCTTCATGCTGTTTCTGTAAACACTTTAGAAAAGCCCTTTGCTTTACAAGTTATATTTGAAAAACTTTATTATGTAGACCCAAACTGTGATGAACCATAGTTAGTATAGTGATTGTGTCTATTGGCTACTTTCGGGAATTTTTCTAATAAAGTTTTATAGCATTTATTGCATTTTACTAATAAAGCATTATAAGGTAATAAAACTTAAGTGGATGTTTCAGTCTTCTTGTCAAAAGCCCTAACTTCCTGGTACAGAGCAATGTATGTGGTATAAAGATAAAGAATGTTCTCTAGAAACATTTTATTCTTCACATACCAGGAGAATTTGGTCTGTAGCCATTTGCCTAGTTAATTGCTCAGGTCTGAATGGGCCAAATGGCTACAAAGGTACTAGACTCTAGTTTAAATACCTAAGTGCCAGGAAGTCTGGACCACTAAGTACCTAGGTATTTACATTTCGGAAGATATAAAGCCCAGCCTGGCTGGCATGACTCATGGTTGAGTGATGACCTATGAACCAGAAGGTCAAGATTCCTGGTCAGAGCACCAGGCAGGGTTGTGGGCTCAATCCCCAGAGTAGGGCGTGCAGGAGGCAGTGAATCAATGATTCTCTCTAATCATTGATGTCTCTTTCCCTCCCTCTCCCTCTCCCTCTCCCTCTCCCTCTCCCTCTCC
>PVJC01010786.1:0-17178 GCA_004026665.1 Murina feae | reverse complement strand
AGGTCCCTGGGAGAACCCAAGATTCTCTCCATCCTGCCTAAATTGGCAAAATTTTACTATATGATCTCACTTCTTTGTGGAATCTAATAAAGCCTAACTCCTAGAAACAGAAAATAGATTAATGACTGTCAGGGACTGGGAATGGTGTGGGGTGGGGTGGGGAAAAGAAATGGGAAGATGCTGGTCAAAGAGTACAGACTTCCTGTGACAAGATGCATAAGTTCTGAGGATTGAATGTACAGCATGGTGACTATAGTAAACAGTACTGTACTGTGTACTTAAAAGTTGCTAGAAGGGTAGATCTTAAATGTTCTCACCAAGTATGTAAGTATGTACATACACAGGGAACTGTGAGGTGATAGATGTGTTAACTAATCTTATTATGGTCATTTTGATATATATATATATATATATATATATATATATATATATAATCAAAGCATAGTGTTTTATACCTCAAACTTATACAATGTTGTATGTCAATTATATAGCAATAAAACTAATGGAGGAAAAAAGAATGCACTAAAATTCACAAAAAAATTGGCCATCACAAAATCTGAACTTAAAAATACTTACTGTCCGGCTTGCTTGGCTCAGTAGTTGAGAGGCAACCTATAAACAAAGAGGTCAAGATTTGATTCCCAGTCGGAGCACATGCTTGAGTTGCGGGCTTGATCACCAGTGGGGGTGTGCAGGAGGCAGCCGATCAGTGATTCTCTCTCATCATTGATGTCTCTATATCTCTCCCTCTCCTTTAATATATATATATATATATATATATATATATATATATATATATATATATAATTTATTTATTTATCTATTTATTTATTTATTCAATGGTAGGGGCCTTTGAGTCTGTTATGGACAGACATAAAGATAAGTGCAATTAAGTACAAGAACAACTGCAACAATAATAAAAATAAAAGCAAAATTTTTTGTTTAAAAAATCCCTCCCCCCCTTTTTTTTTCATAAGGAGAAGAGGCATTTCTCTTCTGTATATTTATATATATATATGGGGGGGAGGGGAGAGAGAGAGAGAGAGGGAAGGGGAGAGAGAGAGAGAGAGAGAGAGAGAGAGAGAGAGAGAGAGAGAGAGGGAATTTATTGTCTTCAGTCCCTTCTTTACTGGACACAAAAAATATCCATGGGCTCTCATTACTGTTGCCTCAGGAGGAAACAGAGGGGAACTTCTCATGTATTATAAGGTAATTACTAAGGAGTCTGCTGACCCAGAACACCTTGTGTGCCTATTCAGGATACAACTGATAAAGATGGATATTAAAAACTCAATAGATATATGTCAGAATGGTAGCAGTAGGTGGAAATATGAGTACATTGTATTTACAGTCCCATTTTCAAGGCAAGCTTTCTTTTCATTTGCTTCCAGATTCAAGTTAGGAGCTGTAGAGAAGTGCGCTAAAAGCGTGAGCACTTTTTTGAAGGAGAAGCAAGAGAGAGAAAGGCCTCCCAACGCTGATAAAGAAGCCTATGACATGGCTAACAAACTTCGAAAAGTGAAAAAATCTATCGAAAAACAAAAGCTAATGTAAGTATTTAACTAAGCAAAGTGGTGGTTTAAAGCTGAAAATGCTTCAACATTGAATGTGTTACAAATAAGCTGTAGTTGTTGCTTGGGTGTGCTTGCAAATGAGGTGAATTTGGGTGAGAGAATAGGGTAAAGAGAAGTGGCAGTACTTATATGTTTCTAAGGTGTGTAGATCAGTCTTATTTAGGGTTTGGCAAAGACAGGACCACAGCCTTTGAGAATTGTTAGACCATGTGACTGGCATAATCATTTCTCAAAATAAGCCTATCTTTGATACACAGTGCCACACTCTCAGCCCTAAGAAGGCTTAAACAAAGTCTACCCACATTGCTTTGGGCCACATCATAGAAGTGTCACTGATATACCATCACAATCACCTAAGTGACATATTCTGAGCTTGAGAATGGGTTAAAATGCCAATTTTAGGTTTGGTAGAATTTTGCTCTTTTGACTCCTCTTTCTTGTTCTTAGTGTCTAATTCTGACAACTCTAGTCCAAATATTTATTCTTTTTATTATCCTCTCCATCTTTAGTCACTGCCTGGTTTAGATGCATGTTATGTCTTCCTTGCAGAGGTCTTTTTTTTTGGGCCCCAGAGCCTTAAGGTTCAGCACTCTCCAATCTCGCTAACAAGTGCTCTTGCTAATATCAAATTGATTAAGTTATCTCACACTCAGTGGTCTTCCTTGCTTAGGACCTGAACAGTCCAGACAGAGACAACATAGGAAGTGTAAGCCTCTTCAGAAACTGATCTTCTGATTAGATAACTTTTCTGCAGATCATTAGAAGCCACATTTCAAGTTAAAGAGTGACCACTAATTCAAACTAAAAATCTCAAGAATGTTTTAATACCTTGTTTAGCCACATCAACATAGTGAGGGCGAGTGGGGGCCTTGCTATGGGCCCTGTGCTTTGGAGAGCACCACTGTGGCCCTCCTCCATCTGCATCCATCCCCATCAAGTTGTGAGTCTGTGGAGCTTAGGAGGCATGCCACCTGAAGTTCACGCTTACCCTTTTAAATTCCAAGATGTTATGGTGCTATATTTGTCAAGGTGGGAGGATGGAATATATTACTTGATATAGGCTTTCATTAGTACTCTGTTCCACCTTCCACAAACATTAGGGGCGGGCCTTTCCATAGTCTTGGCATTCTCCCTTGAGTTAAGGGTAATATTAACTGGAAGTGAGAACACTTGACAATTGCACACAAGTGAGCTCATCTTTTTATATTTGGAGTTGGCTTATATGCTCAGTTAACAGACAAACAGAAAAAATTAAGTGATCTGGGTATCTCTAAAAGGCTATTACCCTGGAGTAAAGGATAATAGGTCATAGGTCAGATTCCTCAGTGGCACCTTCTGAGATGGCTATATCTGTGTAAGGGATTTATTTAAGTAAGTGCTCATGAGGGGCTGTAAGAAAGTGAGAGAAGCAAAAGATGGAAGGTGGAGAAGATAAGTAAGGACACAGGTTTTGCTAGGATATTGCCTAAGCCTGGCCCAACAGAGAGCTCTGGGGGAAGGGCAGAATTGTCACAATTTGCTTCAAGGTGGCTGACTTTTGTACCTCCTCTCAGTCAGTTACTAGCTATGGGCCACTTCCCCATTTCCAAGAGAAGTTGTAACTTCCCAGGAATTTGCAGGAGACTGTTGTCAAGTGAGGGCAATTCTCTAGGGAATGGAAAAGCCAAGAACCCTTAACAGCCAAACTCAGAGCAGCTGTAGCATCCACCACAAGGAGAGGAGGAGAATGGCCTGCAATTGGCAAGGAAGACATCTACCTTACCCACAAGCTTAGTGTTATGAAGGCTAGGAAAGAGAAAATGATCATCACTTTAGCAGATGAGCCACTTTAGCAAGGGGAAGCGAGGTCATGTGGAGGAAATGGATTTGACAAGACTCCTTTTAACAAGGAACAGAAAATGTGAGCACATAATAAAATTTTTTGATAAGGAAAACAAATTTCAGAGGCCAAGGAGGAAGTTCATCAGAGGAAGAAGACTGAGTCAGGATAGTGCAGATGTCTACATGTGTGAATATCTGGGTTACAAGGAAGATTTGGGAAGCCTTGGGCTTCCTATAGTAGCCACATTTGACTGCTAATGACTGACAATTTGTTTTTATGAACAGAGATGAAAAAAGCCAGAAGAAGCCCAGGAAAATGGATAAAAGCCTAATACATGAAGCTGAACATAACAGTCTACTCAAGAGTCTAGAGAAGAATCTGGAAATTCCTCAGGAGTTCACCTACGCTGACAGAAAGACAGTGGACAGCGAGGTGAGCACTCTCAGCGAAACAGTGCTTCCGGGAATGATTTCACATCAGCCCTTCGTTCTCAGTGATAGACAGTGTGGAGAGCAAAAACTAAAAGAAATCCCTACCAGGTTAGACATCTCTGTCGATGACCTCTTGGCCACACATGATCCTTAAGGGCTCTGCCAAAAAAAGTCGAAGAAGGATTTATAGATTATTTCTTGCTTGTTAATCATTAACGCTCGAGAGTGCCTGCCTTTCATTATTTGCTTCTGTGATACTGTTTTTCACAACTCGAATTCTGGACTTCAGTCCCACATGCCTCACTGAATATCTGCGCACCTGTGATCAGTATACTTTTTACAGTGTACACAGAATCTCTCAAAATCAGAGGCTTTTTATATTATAGTCAAAACATTCCACCAAAAAGCATTAAACATATCTACAAGTAGTATGCCATTTCTTTTTTAAAATGTTTTTCTAAATAAAATAATTGATGCCTGTGGTAGACAAGTTTGAAAATACAAATTAGTAGCAATGCCATCAATTGGAAGTAATCGTTACCCTTCTAGATGGACCTTTTATATATTTTACTTGTGCCCCCCCACACGCACAGGAATACATACACAAAGTATGGATACATAGTGTATACATATCCATTCCATTGTATACATTCCTCTGTAAACTACATGGTTTCTTCCTTTTTAAGAACTGTGTATTTACACCATCATTTTCCATAAATCCTTCATAGTCTACTGTATGGATGACTGACTATAAGCTAAAGTGCCTTAGGGATTCTTTTTCTCTTTTTCCTCATAAGCAGTGTTTCTCTTTGTACATATTACTCTGTGCACAAGTGGATTTCCTCCTTAGGGCATACATATTTTTAATATCATTTGTGACCAATTTACAGGGACAAGTAAACATTCCCAGACCATATAGGGTAAGGAACCTGCTCTTTTTAGATCCCCCCCCCCCCCCCCGCCCCCGGAACTCCTAAGGCTCCACTAGAGAGCTGACCTCCTTCAGGCCAGAGCAGGTCATGCATTCACACACCCTCTGGGTCTTTTATCTACTGCATTGTCAGTACTTCCCGCCTCTGAAGTGGTAGTGAGGTGGGGTGGTGGTGAAACAGTGCAAGATTTTCTTTCGGCTCAAAAATTTGAAAGTGTTTCCTATAGTTAATGTGGCTGCTGTAAAATGTTCTTTGTACTCATGTTCAGTCAATTTCAAACAGTTGCCTCATGTAGCCAAATTATGGCATACTATGCTGCTATTTTCACTTAAACACTTTTTATTGCTTTAAAACTAAAGGTAGATAAAAATTATCAAAATCCTTAAAACTCTTACTTCTTTCAGCTTTTGCAGATGGTGTTTGATCGAGTAAAATTCTTAAGAAAAGGTGCAGAACTGAAGGATTTGGCAGAAAGGGGTATCGGATACCATCACAGATGTTTGTTTGCCAAAGAAAAACAGTTAGTTGAAATTCTTTTTAGGAGAGGATTTATTAGGGTAAGTAAATATTTTCATTCTAACATTTGAAGCTGTGCCTGCATAAAACTGAGTATCCATATTTCCCATCTCATTTAATTGAGAGGGTTTGAAATGTACCATTCAGTTTATTTCTTTTGTAAAATTAAAACAGTCCCTAAAAAGACACTTCCAAATATTTCTATAATGAAATTACCTAGGCTGATCTTAGAACAGCCCCTTGCTTTTTCATTCATAGTATCTAGGGGATTTTTGTCAGCTGTTCATATAATTTTAGCTATAGACATTCTCTCATGGGCTTGGACAACATTTTTAATGGTGCTTTAATCAGGTCTTTTCTCAAAATAGCTAAAAGAAGAGCAAGAATGTATCACTTCCTCATGGCCCACGGCATATCTTGGCAGAGTTCTTAGATGTGTCACTCCTAAAAGCTCTCTTATCACTGACAGTGGACAAGAGGAAGATTTCCTGAAATAGCTCGTAAACCAAACCATTGTTATGTTTTATTTATGTCCCATGAAACGCATGGGGATAGTCTGAATAAATTCACAAAGAGGGTTTATACAATTACCTAGTAATTTAAGTCTTTAATACTATTTTAAAATAAACCCTTTTCAAGTTATCCATATTAAATTTTTTGTAGGGTGTGCATTTTTTGTGTGTGTGTGGTGAGAAAGAGGGGTATTAGAGAAAGAAAGATTGAGTTTGAGTTTTATTTTTATTTGAAATTAAAAGATACCTATTCTGGGTATCTTTTAATTTTAATAAATAAATGTGAGGAAAATCTGACACCATAATTAAAGGATACATCAGTAGTCTGGAAAAAAAAAATCTCAAAATATATCATTAACAACGTTGCTTAGCTTTTCTCTTAAATAATAACAAGTTATTTATTTATTTATTTCAAAAGTCAATAATGGGACACACTTTTCTGCATCATTATGAATTGAAGGAGAGAGGCACACCTATTTGAATCAGCATATCCTGTGTCTAAAATAGTACCTGTTAAATAGTAGTTGTTAGATCATGATAGAAAAGTGGCATGGCAATAGTGATAGCTTTGTTACAAAGAACACATTTTTTTAAAAAGCATTTATTCTAGTATATTCTAAATGTAATGTTTCAACCTTTTCCTTTTTTGTTTTTATTATTAAATACTTTGTTGTATTTTGACAGATGTATAAATCTCTGTTACAAAATAGAGAAAATTACCTCACATACATAACAATTAACATTAACCATGGCACATATATGATAATCAATAGAAAGAGAAAGAGAGGGCAATTAGAAATATCCAGCAAAATATATAAAAAATAAGCCAAAGTGGATCATGTAGTAAACTTTAAAGTTTTCCCTTCTCCTTTTCTGGTCAGTTGTCATGGCAATTCAGGGAAGAAATGGAACTTTATTTTTCTCTTATTATTTAGACTGGGGTGGGGGATGGGGAGACCTTCAGCACAGCCTGCACCCTTTCCAATCTGGGACCCCATGGGGAATGTCCAACTGCTGGTTTAGGCCTGGCGGGTTTGGGCCTAAACTGGCAGTCGGACATCCCTCTCACAATTCAGGACTGCTGGCTTCTAACTGCTCACCTGCCTGCCTGCCTGATCACCCCAAACCACCTCTGCCTGCCTGCCTGATCGCCCCCTAACTGCTTTCCCTCATGCCAACCTGATCTCACCCCTAACTGCTTGTTCCTTGTGCCAGCCTGATCTCACCCCTAACTGCTTGCTTCCCTGCACCAGCCTGATCACCCCTAACTGCCTCTGCCTCAGCCCCTGCCACCATGGCTTTGTCCGGAAGGAAGTCAGATGTCAGGTCTATCTGGTCTAATTATCATATTACCCTTTTATTAGTATAGATATGTTAACTGATAGAAATAACCTTCACTAATAAATTGTAGTGATGAAGTAGGCAATTGCCCAGGGTTTGTAAAAGTGTTATTACATTCTCACAGGGAAATTCCCTTTCTATTCTAATCTTTTGTTTAAAAACATTAACAGAACACTTCTCATGAGCCAGGTCCACGGTGTGGGGAAACAATGCTGAATGGGGTTTGGGGTCTGGCATAGGCAAAGTAGACAAATAATATTACTCTAAGTAATGATTAATGCTATGAAGAGAAATACTGTAGGACAGGGAGAGAAATAATGACAGGGGTGGTTATTTTGAATATGGTAAGCCATAAATTTCTTTTTGCTATTTGAGCAGAGAACTGAATAAACCAGATAAAAGACTGTTTGGAAAAGAATATTATGTGCCCAGCAAAGAGTGACTGGTATGATGGCCCTGAGTTGGGAATGTGCTTGATGTGTTTGTGGAAGAGCAAGAATACCACTATGGTTTAACTGAAGTTCAAAATTTACTAACTATATGGCATTTTATAGAAATCTTATTTTATGAGTTAATTGCTTTATTCTCTTTCTAGGTAGTAACAGCTACCGGGACACTTGCTTTAGGAATCAATATGCCTTGTAAATCTGTGGTTTTTGCTCAAAACTCAATCTATCTGGATGCTTTAAATTACAGACAGGTATTGTGACCTGCATTAATTCTCTATTGCATTACTAAAAGTTGGCTGTGAAATAAAGAAAATATGATCCTTCAGTTTACCAACATGCTGCAATTTACGGGCTAGCACACCTGATGTTTAGTCATGCTTGCCTGTCATTTTTAGCTGTGGTGTAATGAAAAGCTCATGAGCTGGGGGTTATGTGACCTTCACTATCCAGACATGTGACCTCAGGTGAGATATGCAAACTGCCAGATCCTTCTTATCTCCAGAAAAGGAATAGTAATTACTATTCCATAGATTTGCAAGAATTCAAATGAAGTGATTTATAAGGAAGATACACACTGAAAGTGTCTGTGAGCTTTCCCTCGTTCATTCCCTGTGCACATGACATTGTTCTGTGGATCTGTCTTTAATGCTTGCCTTTTTGCTGCTGATACATGATGTACTGGCAAACCCCTTTCATTAGTCTCAGATAGTGCCATTGAATTTTTGCTAGGCAGTTTATTTTCCACTACCTTTCATTAGACATTCTTGGCCCTGTAGTATTAAAACAATTTTTCTGAATTTCACTTATCTTTATTCAAGTATGTCCTGCTTGTGGCATAGTTTGTCTTCATGTGGTTTCCTGGCTCAGGAATATTTGATGAATATTTTTGCTGGAGGCATCAAATTTAGGTATATCAGCCAACATTCAAGATTTTATCAAAGTGTCCCCCCTCCCTTTCTGTCTAAGCACTTCTTTTTAAAAAATATATTGATTGATTTATTGATTGATTGATTTCAAAGAGGAAATGAGAAGGGGAGAGAGAGATAGAAGCATCAATGATGAGAGAGAATCATTGATCTGTTGCCTCCTGCACACTCCGCACTGGGAATCAAGCCTGCAACCCAGGCATGTGCTCTGAGGGGAATTGAACCTTCTGGTTTATATGTTGACACTCAACCAATGGGCCACACTGGCTGTGCTCTAAATACTTCTTTTCCCTTATAGAGCCTTGTCCATCCCCTCCTACTATAACAACCCCTATTCTTTTTATTTCTCCCCCTGCTTCTAAGCTGTGCATGAACTCTCCTCCCAGATCAACTTTGGGAATCTCATATGTAGGACTCCTGAGCCAAGGTGTTAGGATATTTCAGATAATGAATTTGGAAGTTAGAATGTCAGGGTTTGAATCCAGGATCTTTTAAAGGATGCCCTGGGTATTTGACTCTGGGCAAGTTTCTGGTATTCCCATGTCCCAGTTTCTGCATTGTAATATGGGGATAATGATTTGATTTACCTCATAGAGTTCTGAGGTTTGTATAAAAAATGTTTCAAGGACTTAGCACATTCTAAGCACTTAAAACCCAGAACTCGTATAGCTTCTATGAAGACGTTGTTCTTAACTTGCCTTTTACAAGTAGTGTTTCAGAATTTTACCTCACTCATGTGTTTCTTCAACTTGTGCACAATTTTTATGGTGGCTTGTAACTCAGTACACTTGTCTGCGAGAGAGAGTGAGAGAGAAAAGGATGAGGGAGGAGGGGATGGGAAGGGAGAAAACTGGTATAAGTTAAGCTGTAAATAAACTTGAAATGAGGGTCTGGTCTTTCTTGTGTTTTTTTGTTTGTTTGTTTTGTGCTGTTTTTTGGGGGGTTTTTTTTTTTTTGCTTGCTTGCTTGTTTGTTTCTTCTATAGATTATACAAATACCTAGCACAGTTTTTGGCATGAAATTAAGGGCATAATAACGATAAATGTCTGATTTTCAGCTCTGTCCCAGCCTTGTTAAATTTCCTAAGGGCTACATAATTGATTTTCCTTGAAGTAATTTAATGGTGGCATGTAGGCACAATTTCCTTGTTCCATCCCAATGTAAAGGCTTGCTTCTAAATGTGATGTTAAGAGCATGTAGGTAAATCTTACACCATTATTCTCCCTGTTTCCAGATGTCTGGACGTGCTGGAAGACGAGGTCAGGACCTGCTGGGAGATGTATATTTCTTTGATATTCCGTTCCCCAAAATACAAAAACTCATAAAATCCAATGTTCCTGAGCTGAGAGGACAGTTTCCCCTCAGCATAACCCTGGTTCTGCGACTCATGCTCCTGGCTTCGAAGGGAGATGACCCAGAGGACGCCCAGGCAAAGGTACTGTGGCAATAACTTGTAGTTCCATCAGTCTTTAATGCTTCGTACTATCCTGAGCAATAGAGAATTGGGAGTGGAGGGCCTATTAGTTTTGTTTGTCTCCTGTATCAACCCTAGAATTTGTAGCTGGATGGGCATTTGGCACCACCCAAGATTATGGTTTTCGTGTGTGATACTCATTGTTCTATTGTAGTTAAGGTTGCTGGCCATGGATTTAAAAAGATCTGGGTTAGATTCCTGTTTTCACCATAAGGAACAAAAATATTTTTTATTATTATTTTATAGTAAAAGTCTATTTTTCATAAAAAAGTAGCCCAAGTTCATCAAATAATACTTGGATAATGTGGAAAGTTGAAAGAAGAAAAATGTACCCATACCTAGTTCCTCTGTTCAAAGCCAGTTACATTATCATTTTGGTCATCTTAAAGTCATTTTTCTAGGCATAGGTGTTCATTTTTTGGTTGTGCGTTGTGTTTTTTTTTTTTTTTGTATTTGGTTTTTAACACTATTTTATATTTATATAAAATTGAATTTCATAACAAGGTTACAAATTTTCGAAGGTTTAATTTTCAGATAATTATTATCTGTCTAATCCTAGAGTCAGAGATTTAAAATTCCGAATAATCTTATTTTCATCTTTGTGAATATGCCTTGTGAAAGGGACCTGTTGGGTCTGCGTTCCTCTGCCAATGGTTATACCTTTTTAAATGCTGGGTCTTAGAACACGGAGAAGACATGAGAAGTTATAGGCATATAAGAGTGTCTTTATTGCAGCCCAAGTAGCCTTTGCTGTTAAGGAGCCATTAAACAAAGCAGTTCTTGCCCTAGCTGGTTTGGCTCAGTGGACAGAGCATCGGCTTGTGGACTGAAGGGTCCTGGGTTCAATTCTGATCAAGGGTACATTCTTGGATTGTGGGTTTGATCCCCAGTAGGGGCACATAGGAGGCAGCCAATCAATGATTCTCTAATTGTTGATGTTTCTATCTCTCTCCCTCTCCCTTCCTCTCTGAAATCAATAAAAATGTATTTTTAAAAAGTTTTTAAAAGAAGTTCTTGCTAACACAGTAGCAAACACAAAGCAATCCTTGCTAATACAGTAGCAAGCATAGGAACCATCCTTGCAAAACAACCTCACCTTGACTGGTCAGTAATATATCTCCTTTACAATGAAGCCCCCAACATATGAGCTATATAGGAGCAAACCACAGGCTAGTCAGTGGCAACTTATATACAAACACAAATAAGCTCAAACAAAAGAAGCTTTATGCCTAATAGTGACATAAAGTTTCTTCTATAATTGAAACTTTGTAGCCTTGAGCGGAGCTCAGGGCTGGCAGGGCATGTGGGAAGCTTGGCTTCCTCCATCACCTGGGGCAACCCAAGCCTCCTGTTCACTCCAGCTCTGTGGCCTCCACCATCTTAGTTGGCTTTATTTGCATATTTGCTTATGATTGGCTGGTGGGCATGGCTTGTGGTGGCTTGTGGGTATAGCAGAGGTATGGTCACTTTGCATGTTTCTCTTTTATTAGATAAGACTAGTGGCCTGTTGCACAAAGATTTGTGCAATAGGCCTTCCTTTCCCTGGCTGCTGCTACCAGTTTTCCTCTGGCACCCAAAACCCAGGCCTTTGGTCTGGCCACAGTGGGGCTTGGCTTCTCCTCTCCGGCTGTTCCAGCCCCTCCTTTTTTTGTTTTTTTCCAGCTCCTTAAGCTGAGGCCAGGGCTGGCTGGAAGCCTGAGTCGCCCTTGGTGACCCAGGCCCCCAGCCACTCCTTGAGTGGAGTCCAGGGCCAGCGGGAAGCTTGGCCTCTTCTATCGCCAGGAGCAACCCAAGCCTCCTGCTCACTCCAGCTCCTTGGCTGCTGCCATCTTCAATCATCTTCAGTCTTTGCTCCGCCCCTGTGTATGGAAATTAACCACCATCTTTATTGGGTTAATTTGCATAGTTGCTCTGATTGGCTGGTGGGTATAGAGAAGTGACATCAATTTGCATGTTTGTCTTTTATTAGTGTAGACTAAAGGCATGGTGCACAAAAATTTGTGCACTTGGGGGGTTCCCTCAGCCCAGCCTGTGTCCTCTCACAGTCTGGGATCCCTCAGGGGATGTCCACCTGCTGGCTTAGACCTGCTCCCCAGGGGATCAGGCCTAAGCTGGCAGTCAGACATCCCTCTAGCAGCCCAGCAGCCCTCAAGGGATGTCCACTTTCCAGTGGGTAGCAGGCCTAAGCTGCAGTCGGATATCCTTAGTGCTGCTGAGGAGGCAGGAGAGGCTCCCACCACCTGTGTGAGGGGCAGATGGCTGTGTGCAGGTTGGCCACAGCCCCTTCAGGGTGGGGTTTCCACTGGGGTGCCTAGCCTGCCTAGGTAAGGAGCTGATGGCTGTTTGCAGGCTGGCCACAGTTGCTTCAGGGTGGGGGTCCCCAATGGGGTGCCTGACCAGCCTGGGTGAGGGGCTGAGGGCCGTTTTCAGGCTGACCACATCCCCTTCAGGGTGGGGGGTCCTGCTGGGCTGCATGGCCAGTCTTGATGAGGGGCTGATGGATGTTTGCAGGCTGGCCACAGCCCCCAGTGACCCAAGCTCCCAGCGAGGCTCACTGAAAGCAGGTATCTGGAATTTATTTATGTTCTATAATTGTAACTTTGTTGCCTTGAGTGGAGGCCACAGCCGGCTGGGGAAGGCAAGAAGCTTGGCTTCCTCCATTGGGGCAACCAAGCCTCCTGCTTGCTCCAGCTCCATGGCTTCCAGCCACCATCTGGTTGGGTTAATTTGCATATAGTCACTCTCATCGGCTGGTGGGCATGGTTTGGGGTGTAGCAGAGTGACACCAATTTGCATGTTTCTCTTTTATTAGTGTAGATTATTTGGCAGTATCATTCATTTCTGATTATTCAGTTTTATATGTTCTGTTTGTTAAAGGATAGATCTGCCATCTAAGAACATGGTAAAACAAGTAATATGAAATCTAACTGAATCTTATATAGTGCTGGCATTTGTGCTATAATAGATATAATGTCTATCATATTTTATTCTTTTATGTGGTGGTCAATCAGGTGAGGTTATTGCCAGAGGAAATGGGCTCTTGAGATGTCCGAGAAAAGAATCTCAGTGACACGGGTGTGAAAGTTCAAGCATAGTGGCACAATTTATTGGGGTGAAAGAAATAATACGCCCTGAGGGATGCAGAGGGCAGGCAGGCTCTAGTAGCAGCTTCCCCGAGGTCCTTGCTGATCTTCTATACATTTTCTGGGTTTCGGAAACAAGCAGCCTGTCTTTCAAACTGTCCAACGTTGTCCTGGCTTTCTTGGAGCTGTGCTGGGCTCTCCCTCTCTCCAGTCCCTTTCCTGAATCTTGTTGGGTTTCCTGGCCTTATCCTATCCAATCCTTTTCCCAGGCTAGACCCCTCCTCTTTATTGTCTCCACTGCGGCTCCTGCTGCGCATGCCTCAAAGATCTGCTTCATCATCTGGCTTCTACTGCACATGCGCCCAGCCAAGGAATTTTGCTGCTTATCCCTCCCCCTCTGTAATCCAGTTGTTCCCTGGGGAGATTGGAGAGTCTTTCTGTCTGCTTGGGACTTTGGCCAAGGATGTGCCTGTCCCCTGGGGTGTATGTGAAGCTGTCTCTTCCCAGTTAATCAGGCTTAGCCAGTTTTGTTCCCTTTTCCTTTAATACCTAACTTGCTACCTTCACCAACAAGGCCACAACAGGAGACAAAGGAGAGGCTCAGAGAAACAAAGTATTATTCTTACAGGTCCTGGCGACAGGAGGCATAGCATGCCATCCAGGAATTCGTGCAGAACACACCAGGGTGGTCAGGAGGCAGAAGACAGAAGCAGGGGGCAGGCTTAGGCCACTGCCTTTCTATGAGTTTCCACAGGAAAGGCAAGTCAGGTCATAGTAAACAGTTTAGGATTTGCTAATTTGAAAAATTCCAAAGGCTTTGGGCTATGTGAGTGACCTCTAACTGCTGGGGCTCTGGCTCTGGCTCTGGGGTCATTTAGGGCAGGAGGAATATTGGCGTGGTGTGTGAGTTAGGCAAGGGAGTAGTTGGGGTGTAAACTTGAGTGTGGTTGGTTTGCATAGGATAGGCATGCTTTTAGGCAAGTTGTTATCTTTATGAATTCCTAGACCCGGGAGGGTTGGTCTTTCCCCAGCCAGAATGTTTTTTTAAGATGTCAAAACATAATATACAGAACAATTTAAAAAATTATGTTACACCTATATTATTTACAAATGTATTTTATGTCCCCAACATGGTGTGACTTCAAGTATTCTTCTTTAAAGGTGCTGTCGGTACTGAAGCATTCATTGCTGTCCTTCAAACAGCCCAAAACCATGGAGATGTTAAAACTTTACTTCCTATTTTCCTTGCAGTTCCTGGTGAAAGAGGTATGATTGTACTTCTTTTGTGAAATAAGATTGCTAAAATCTCTATTTCTTATCATGATGAACTACTTGTAGTCTTTAGAATCTTATATCCAATGATGAACATGACTCCTAATTTATATAATTATCAACACTGGGCCAGGTAATGACTGTCAGTCTCTCTTATATTAGCACTAGAGGCCCGATGCACAAAAATTCATGCAAGAGTAGGCCTTCCTTCCCCAGGCTGAGGGCACCAGCTTCCCTCTAGCACCTGGGACCACGGGCGGCTTCTGTGGGCAGCTTTCCCAGGGCTGGGCCCTGGCTTGGTCAGGAAGGACATCCAGAATGACATCTGGAAGACGTCCAGTCTATCCAGTCTAATTAGCATATTACCCTTTTATTAGTATAGATTCATTACTATTTTAAACTGGCACTTGATACATTGTTTACTGATTAACAAAAATGATGAACTGAGTCAAACTAATAGATTATATTTGTTGTTTAGGGCTATTTAGATCAAGAAGGCAATCCGATGGGTTTTGCTGGACTTGTATCACACTTGCATTATCACGAGCCTTCTAATCTTGTTTTTGTCAGTTTTCTTGTAAGTGGCCTTTTCCACAATCTCTGTCAGCCAACACAGAAAGGTAAGCTTAATGTTTCTTGCATATAGTCTAAAATTAGCACTAGAGGCTATAGTGAAGTTAGCATTTCAGGAATATTTTTTCTACCAAGAAAATAAAAGATAATATTCAGATAATTTAGAGATACCAAATTAGGTAAAATAAACTTTTATATACTTACTAATACAGGTTATATGTAGGTATATTTTGTGATACCTATCTTAAAATGTCAATTTCTTTTAACTTCAGTGATTCCTCGACTCCAGAATTCAGAACATATTAAATAATATATAATATTTTTATAAACATTTTATTTTAATTAAATTTAATATATGCTTATCACAGAAAAAGGAAAGCATTTTTGTTAAACATATTTGCTATTATTTATGAATATTTTCTCCCAATATTTTTTTGAATATAACTGTATACTGCATTTAAATAGCTGGTAGCATATTAATTGCATAATCTAGAATTTTATTTTCACTCTAAGTTTGTTTTTGCCAATATTATGTTAATTTTTGTTCATTCCATTTGCAGAGCCTGTATAATAATATTATATTTAATAGTGTTTGATTTTTATAATTAAATAGACCCCTTACACAGTGTCCTTGAGAGAAATGTTTCCCACTTTGTATTTAAAATTTTTAGATTTCCTAATGCCTGATGAAGTCTGCCTTTTGCAACATGACTTTGTCTTCTATCATCAGTTGATAGGAATACTCTACTTCGCACATTGGTTCTCGTTACTATGTTCTGAACATGCATTGTTTGGTGAAACAAGGACACTCAGGAAACTGTTCTCCCAAAGGCTCTGTGAAAGGAGAAATAATTTCACGTTACAGGATGTGCAGTGTGTTTATTACTATGTGTTTATGTGCAGAGGTCAGTGTACGTGGTTACAAACATAGAGATAGAAAGTTTGGTAACTTTATAAGGCAGATAACATGGCTATCATTATTTTGTAAATGAGGAAACTGAGCCACAGAGAAGTTAAATAAATTGCCATGGTCACAATTTTTAGTGTCAGAGCCAAGACTCCAATATAAGTCGTCTGACTCCAGAGCCCAAGTTATTAACTTAGTGCCTATTAAACCACTACAATGTAATTCTTGTGTTATGTTGGACTGAAAGTAAGTCAAGTTGACCGTATCTTAATATGAATGACAGAAAGATAAGGTATGGAGAGGTTATTTGTGGGCTGAATTTTGTAAAGCCTTAAATGCTAGGCTGAGGAGATGGGATTCTGTTTATGATACTCTGAGATATAATTGGAGATTGTTGAATAGAGATGAGAGATGTGATCATAAAATGCTTTAGGAAAACTGATCATAGACTGAAGAGGCAAGGAGATAAGGCAATTCATGGTTAGAATAATTAAAATCCCACGTAGAATGGGAATAACAAGAATAAAAAAGAAGGCATAGACATAAAACTGCCAGCAGATAGAATCATTCCTTAGTGGCTGTACTTGTCAAAAATTTTAGTTTACGTGAAATAAAATACAAAGTAATATTCAATTTAAACATTAAGTGTGGCGTTAACATACTTTTTTTACATTTGTTAACAAAATACTTTGTTTTATGTAGGCTCAAAACATTTTTCTCAAGATGTTATGGAAAAGCTCGTGTTGGTGTTGGCAAATCTGTTTGGAAGAAGATATATTCCAGCAAAGTTCCAAGAAACTACCGTCAAGTTTTATCAATCAAAGGTAAAATTTTATGATTCTGATAACACTAAATACTTAAGATCAATAAATTCTACCATAAATGATTCAGCAGCAATAGAATTTTGTGAAATGTAGGATTCAATTGTTTTATATACAAATAATTTATTCTTTCTATAACCATTGTCATTTTGTAATTCAGTTATTTTATATATAAACTAGGGGCCCGGTGCACAAAAATTTGTGCACTCGGGGTGGAGGGAGTCCCTCAGCCCGGCCTGTGCCCTCTCACAGTCTGGGACCCCTCAGTGGATGTCCTATGATGGCCCCAGTCTGCCAGGCGCCTTCTGTGTGTGTGTGTGTGTGTATGTGTGTGTGTCACCACTGAGGACCTGCCCCCAGCCGCATCTGAGGCTCGGAGCAGTCCTCCTGTGTGTGTCTACCTGCCGGGGGCCTGCCCCCAGGCACACTGTGGAGGCTTGGAGCAGGCACCCCCTCTATGTTGATCTCTCAGACTCTTGCCCTCCCCTGCATGTTGTTCTCTTTTTTGAGCATGGCCAGGGCTGGGTGCGGCCTGCCTCCCAAGC